>JAUZTG010000032.1:0-134135 GCA_030734395.1 Sarocladium kiliense | reverse complement strand
TTGCTATTATCAGCATACTGCATGGCATCACGGAGAAGCAAACCCACGTATTCAAGCCAGACTCTGTGGAGCCGCTGCAGCCAAAGAACAAAGTGTCGATAGCCTCAAGATTCCCGTACGGATACAGAATCGGGAAGGAGAGCAAGCTGCAGAAGATGATCCAGCCATCTTGGTCGAGGTCAGCCAAGTGGCATAGACATGCTGAAAGAAATACTCACAGTGCAAGCGGATGAAGTTGAGGTCGGGACGCCATGCCTCCCACAGACGTGCCATGCCCTGGAAAGTTGTTCTTGCTAGTACGTCAAGCGATGCCTAAGAAAGCAGAACCTTGGTAAGAGCGAACATTCAGAATATGACGTCGGCGTCTTGCGTGTCGTACTTATATACATAAACTTGGCGTAGCCATTTGCATGATCTCGCCTTATTCAGAGTTCGTTCAGAGCCCTTTGATCCCTCCCGAACGCAAGGGTGCTAATCGAAGCGACGAGCCAATGTTGGGTGGCCGGTAAGGCGGAGACCCGCAGTAACGGCGAGTGGGTGCCAGCGGGAAGACGGACGTGCAGGATGTATGACCACACTGCCCGGCTGGGTTGCCTCCCGCGCAAAAGGCTGGAAATCAGATATGAGAAGAGCCAGTAAATTGGGTTCATGTATGGGATAAGGGTCGAGCTCAGGAGCGGCCGCTGCTGGCGAGTCACACTGGAATGGCCGCTTGACATGAGGGATCTGCACCTCTACAAATAAAGTTTTCACGAAGTTGTTCCGAGAAGTCATAGCGCGACAGGCTGAGCATCGACCACGAAAGGAGTATACAGTGTGCATACACTTCCTCGGCCTGTTACATTTAACACACAAGTCAGAAGCTTATTAGGGAAATCATCGGAGCGAAACATCTAGGCCGTATAGCCCTTATTCGGGACGGCGTTATGGCGCTGGCCGTGGCTTCTGGCATGACGTGGGACCTTTGCCTAGAAGTCTGCCTTGTCTCCAGATGCTTAGTTTACACGCTTGGGAACAATTCCTCGTGCTGATAGAAATAGCTGTTACTTACATGTTGCGCCTTCTTACTCTCCCGTGGATCTCACCTGGATCGTCGTGATCCTGAGCTATCCCTCACAATCCTCTGGTCCCATGACACACTTTCTCCGCCTGGACATTACTTACTTCCTCCCATTCGCATATACCTTCGCTATAAATTTCGAGAATTACAAGACAGTGGACATGTTCACTTAGAACTTTCATGTTCCCCCATACTCTCAGAGATCTTGAATGACAGCGGTCGCCAACGTGCTGTGTTCGCAGCAGTGTGTCACCCGGGGCAGTCCGTCTAATGCACGCGATGAGCTCTTAAAAGTCTATGTATGCAAAGTTATGGTCCAATCGCAACCGCAAGCTCAACATAGGCTTAAGCAGGACCAGTCGCCCAGCTAGGAGAGTAGGTGATTGCCCCCATGAGACACCCAGAAATGAGGCCAGCCGTAGGCACAGTGATCACCCACCCAAAATAAATGAATGCAACCATGCGCCAGTTAATGGCACGCCAATCGCCATTACAAAGGCCGACACCAACGATAGCGCCAGTAATGCACTGAGTTGTGGACACGGGCAGTTCTGAATGCTGCGTTAGCAATGGAAAAGTGAGCATATGCGAGTGGTGGACTTACTGAGGCGTGTCGCGAGGACAACGGTGATAACAGACCCAAGCTCCATGGAGAAGCCACGCGAGGGTGACATCAGAGTAACGCGGTTACCCAGGTTTCTCATAATATTATATCCGTAGGTCCAGAGGCCAACAACGATACCAGCACCACCGAATGCAAGAATCCAGATGGGCACATTGGCCTTCGAGCCAGGAATATCGCCCTGATCCCAGATCTGGTAGATAGACGCATAGGGGCCAATAGCGTTGGCGACATCATTGGCGCCGTGAACGAAGGCCGCGGAGGCAGCTGTCATAACTTGCAGAAAGGTATACAGAAATTCAGTGCGGTTATCGAAATGGGTGGCCCGAGCGTGGATCTCCTCAACGTCGCCACCCACAATCGACCTCTCCTTCTGAGATCCGATGATATCCTGATCGACACCCCGAAGGAACATCCACTTGAGCCTCCACCAGAGGGCGGCACCGGAGTACCAAGCACCCTCAGGCTGAGGTCCAATGATGGACTTGTACGTGGATGTAGAAGCCTCAGGCGTGTCTTCACTGTTGCCATCGACGACTTTGGTATTGTTGCCATTTTGGGTCTCTTCGCCAGCCTCTGTGTCCTGGTTCATACGGGCGCGACGAGCATCCAGTTCCTCCCGTGTCAGGTGGCCCTCGTAGAAATTGCGAACAGCTCCTTGGAAGTCAGCGGGAGGAGGAGGGACCTCACCGCGCCGGAGTAGTAAAGGGCCCATGAAGATGTGCCACGGTCTTAGCTGCCAGTCTTCCTTGATGACAACGCGGTAGAGCCAGGGGCATAGGAAGATGGCGATGAGGACACCGAACAGGGCGCCGGCTCCAACAATTACCCCGGGAATCTCAGCATTTGTGAGATTCACCTCGTAATCACCGCCTTTCCATATAAGCAGCATGATTATGAGCGAACCCGTCAGCCAGAAATAGATAGGGACGAGGAAGAGACCTCTCATGACTGGGTTGGAGCGAAGGAGAATGCCGTACTTGGTCAACAGAAAGATGATAGCACCGAAACTTCCAGATAGGACCGGGGCGATAATCCAAGCTAGAAAAACCTGAACGACGCCTTTGGTGATGTCGACAGAGCCATCATCCTTATGACCGACCCAGGTAACGCCGCCGCCACCAAGGGCGCCGACACCCATTCCCAGGACGCCGCCGAGGATAGAGTGGGTAGTGGAAACAGGCATACCGAATCTGGTCGCGATAGTAAGGTACGTGGAGGAGGCAATGACGGCACAAACCATGCCGAGCATGAGCAGAGCAGGAGATTCGTCAAAGGCCGCAATATCGACGACTTTGGTTCGAATGGTATCGGCAACACGGCCACCCACACCCAGGGCTCCGGCGAACTCCATGACAGAAGCACCGATCATGGCCTGGAGATAAGTAACCGACCGGGAAGACACGGAGGACGCCCATGAATTGGCGACATCGTTAGCACCAATATTCCAAGCGTCGAGGAAGGCGAAAATGGTGCCGATGGCGAAGAGGTAATCGAACTGAGAGTAAGCAGCCATGGTAATGGAATCGCTGGTTGTGAAAAACACTTGGATCAACGATAACTGGCTCCGACGCGAAGGGTCAGATTGGGGAACAAGAAAACCTCTAGCTGGAAAGCAGGTAGTGAAGAAAGCCTGGACAGAAGTTGACATGGGCGCCTCTGGGTATTGTAGGAAATGGCGATGCTATATACTCAATAGGAACCTTCGGCCACAAACGATTCTGCAGGCCTCACTGGCACGCTCCACTGACGAAGACTCTTCTCAGCGTCCCTATTTCACATGCAGCGCTGGTCCTGGGTTGAGGCCTTGGAGGGCTGCCGGCCGACTCCCATGCTAGGTAAAGGTACGGATTCTTCGGCGGTGGCTAGTGGTGATGCTCGGTGTCCTTAACAGGAACCTCTTGAGTGGAAGTGTCCACACGAGAGGTGATTGGGCAGGGGAGAGAAAGAGCAGTATTGTGTCACATTGACTTGGCGCTCGCTAAGCTTGGCTCTGCGTCGAGATCCGAGTAAAGTTTCGTTGCATTCACGAGGCTTGCAGGGTCTTTTGCCCTTCGGCCTGATCTCAGCTGCCATCCCCCGCCGGGTGGGGACCGGGTGCAGAGTCAGCATAGCACAGAATGGCCCATGCAATAGCCTCGATGTAATTATGGTGTCATGGAGCAGCTACCACGTTCCGAGTGAGCAAAGGGCTTCCATGGGGCCATTGGCGAAGGGGAAAGGCGGGAAACCGGCAGGCCAAGAAATGAGCCTCCTGATCTGCTCCTTCGACAAGAATGCAAGGGCAACCTCACGGAAGGTCGATTGTGCAATCGGCAGCGGCAAGACGTGGACCAGATAGGAGCTCACACTCAATGCTCGCCCGATTTTGCAAGGATGACAAGTGATGAAAATTGTGGCTCCATTTCACGAGAACAGCCCGCGGAATCCGCGCCGAGCTGAAATAAGTCTACGACGAACCATAAAACCTTAATGCGATAAACACATGAACCAACGACAAATCGAGCCTTGACACGTGACGGTTCACCGAGCATCGTACAGTCGGGCATTGGACATGGAGACGTCAATGCCAAGGCAGGTGGAGATCAGCCCGATCTGGTAATCAAGACAAGACCAATGACGAGGAAGTGTTCCTCCACGGGGGACGATCGGTTGGTTCCCAGCTGCCGGAGCGAGATCGCGAACCCACGAGGGCCGGCGCGCCGCCTGATCTGCGGCACTGCATATAGGGTCTTGGCGAGGACGCAGCGTCGCGGTTGACACATGGACGACGTGCTTCGTCCACATATGCTTCGTTTCCTGCATATGCTCAGGGGGCCTAGCAGCATGTGTTCTCTACCACGAATGGAGAGTACTGAAAGCACTTGCCTATTTTGACCCCCAAGTTCTACTGTGAGCTGGATGGCGGGGCAGTTGCAAGCCTAGGCCAATGCTCGCTCACCCATATTTCCAACGTGGGGCGTCAGGCGTGCAAGTCCTGAGGACCTCAAAACGATGAGTCGCCAGAGCAAGGGGCACTGATACGGTGCAACCGACTGTCATCGTTTCAGAAGCACTGTCACGGGTTGCTTATGTCTTATCTCGCCTAGAATGTCCGAAGATGCTAATGCGTGCACCAGCGGCCGTTTCGAATCTCGTACCAAGGCGGCTGTCGTCCAGGGCGGAGAACTTCTCCCAAGTTCAAATCTGGGCCTTGTGTGTCAGGATCCCGTTTGGCTGTCCAATTGGAGGCTGCCGTTAGGACGGAAGTAACAGCTCCACGCATGCCCGTCGGGAAACATTTGATTCCCGAAGCCATGGGAAGCCGTTCAAGCGGGTCGCTCTGATTGGCTACAGTTTTCCTCTGGTGGAGCAGTCTAGGCTCTGGCGTTTGTGGTCAGCGGATGGCGACTGGTCCACCACGACTTGCACCAAATATGCTCTTCTGCTCTGGCTTCCAGGCATTTTCAGCCTGTTGGGCAGACCACTAGATTGTGCATTGCGCTGCTAGATGTGGAGGAGCTAGTATTCTTCTCCTCCTCCTCCTCCTCGAAGTCTGGGCTGTGGGTGCACCTTGTGCAGTCCCAGACAGAAGAAATTGGCTTCGTGTGCTCCTGACGGCGCCGGTGCCATCTCTTCTTCAACAGCTTCAGCGCAATAGGCAAGACGCGCATTGTGCATGTTTCCCCTAGGGCCATTTATGTTCTCGACCCAAATTTACGCCATCCAATATCGGCACCAGATACACAACTACGCTTGGGAAACTCGAAGTCGCACCATTGCCGTGGCAACTGGGCGTTTGCCATTGGGAAGAGAAAAGCCCCGCGCGCGGAAAGATACAGGCACGTGGATAATTCATTGGTTAGGAACCGTATTGCCCATCGCCCGCGCTCCGCTGCCTTCACCACGTATGTCTCAGAGTACGCCTGATTTGAGATCATTCACTTTATCTGAATAGTGGCCTGGATTTCAAGGCAGGTTAGGAATTTGAGCCTACCATCGGAGTCCGGGTGTCTTTACGCCGCAATCATCTGTCTTTATCGTGGAATAGCAGTGAACAAATCGTCTTGGCGTTGGCCCTGCGTATCCCTGACCAGCCTTTTTGGTAGGCTATGAAGTCTAAACCTTGGCTCAGCATGCGACAGCATGTCGTTACTTCCTTGTGAATGTTCACCGCCAAGCAACTTATCGCAAAAATATCAAGGGATAGCAGTCTTTGCTGACAGAAGCAGTGTCTGTCGTTTCTATGGAGTCCTGCAAGTATCAGGCGTTTTGAGCACTTCGAACCCTTAGATCCAATCCTCACTAGATCAAAAAAAGGTCTTAGTCGCCTCATTGTCCGTACTAATGAACAGCCTCGCAATGTGCTGAAGTTCGGGTCTGTAGTTAATAAATAGCATCTAGAATACGATGTCGGTGAAGATGAATGAAGGAGAAAGAATAGGCGAACAGAACTATGGGGTACAACCACCCATCCACCAAGCTGATGAAATCCGTCCCACCACTTTGGGCCTACGCAAATATGTTTTTCCCAAGTCACATATCTCTCTTTAATCCAATCAACAATTCCCGGCGAGACGGAGACGATCAGAAGGTGCGCAGGGGTTGTTGCTTTTCAGCCAGTCGCACCGTCCTGGCAACTTAGCATTGGCCTCCACTGTTCTTGGCGATGCTTGGCGTCACATTGCTTTGTTACTATTGGAATCATGAGTACACTTCGGCCTAGAATGATTAGGTTCCAGGGAGTAACACAAGTTCTCATAAGCACGTACATGTAGTGGTTGATGTCAGCAGAGGACTCTCATTAGTCCAAGTGTCCCATAACACGAGGAATATGCGGAGCCAACCGTCTTATATCATATTGCAGCGCTGTTCCAGCGTAAGCCAATATCTGTTGCTGGATCCCCACGACAGTTTCTTGAGACTTCCTATATGCAATAAACATACCATCAACTCGCGAGTCGCTATCGGCACTAAGCAGCTTGTCAAAGTTGGGAATTGCATATATTTCTATTGTCCCTGAGCGTTTGACATCACCTGGTTCATTTAGATATCTGCAATCTTGGAGTATGGCGAATCCCATCTCGTGGACCTCGACTGAGAGTCATGGTTCGCTGAAGCTAAGGCTTAGTTTCCGGATCACAAGCGGCCTTGCCTCCGATTTCGCGAGCAAGACTCGTTGCGTGATTCGACCTGGGGATCGCTTGGACGGTACTCTGAAGATGTACACATCAGTTCCTCTGAATGACGGCCAGGTAGAAGTTTCCTTACGAGGTATGTGATGCCGAGATAACAGCGCGACGTCGTCATGTCTATCCATTCGTTACAACTGACTCGGCGTACATAGGCCTTGAATCCGTCCTGATTTACAATGAAATCTCCCCCCTCGAGCATCAAGGTAGAGAACGATTTAGTGTGGAGAGAGTTGAGTAGAATCCCAAAACACCATCTGTTGGTAACAGTGCCACAATTGCTGACAGTGTTATCAAATAAGTTCCTATATCTCCGCTGTAACGAGCCCCTTGGCAACGAAAACTATGTTCTGGAAAACAACGAACGAATTTACACCGTCCCTTTCGTATTTATCGTTCCCCATGGGTTCTGCCGCGCTAACGAGCTCGCCGAAGAGCTGTGGAAACCATTACCACCCTCGTTCAGAATATTGAGATCAAGCTTTGGGGCGTTGAACCCCATTCCTCCGCCAAGAGCGGCCATCGAGTACTCGGTGGTAGCTTCAGTGGCATATTCTGAACCGGATGGGCAGCCTGGAGGCTCTGCAAGTCGAAATGCGGGAGTTGCATTATCTGTAACTTGCCTCCCATATATCGAACCGCAACCACCTCTCGAACCTGCCCATAACCCCGGGAAGTATGTTTTAGAGACGAAACAGGCAGCTCGGACATCCTTCTTCGGGTGTAACCTTGGCGACATCAGCTTCGCGACACAGGAACCCCAGCCTCTCACTTATGAAGGTGAGCATCTCTCTGCAACCGAGTTTACCTTGCAAATCAGTTTCGCCAGCTGCTTGGCAGACTTCGACAGAATCCGGAATTCGACTGTCAAGATAGAGCCTGTATTGCAGGTCCAGTCGTTCTACGCCAGTACTAGGATGATATGCAATCCAGTCGAGTCATCTGTACAAGAAGGTGGCCCGCTCCGTATTGATACAGATTTCGTACGCCTGGACAAGCATACCACTTCATCCTTGCAATGGGAACCTACTGATCTTTTGACGGAACCCCAAAATGGCATTTCCATTCTGCAAGCGGCAACAGGCGGAACACAAGCTTCATCCCACAGAACCAAGCCTCTCCATCAAGAAGATCGTTCATCCAGCATTGGCGTAGTTGGCAGGCTGACTTCTTGGGTCTCATCTCTAAAAGTCCCTATCAAGCCACCATTCAGACTGTACCCGAGCTTCCGCAGCAGCTATATTGGGATCTCATACACTATCATTTCGAAAATCTCAATCAGCGGTGTCTATCATAAGCCAGCTTACCTTGCGGTACCACTTCAAGTGGCATACCCCTGCTCTGCAGGATGCTCCCCAGAAGAATTCGGTGTACTTTGGCAGAACAGTTCAACTCCGCCGACAACACCACCGGACAATCTGAACATGTGTTGTACTGCCGCAAGCCCGGGCGTCGACTTTGTCAATGTCAGTCACCAATATACTAGATGCCTTCTGCGCATGCTTGCTAACAGAGATGCAGCATGTTCTGCCTCCGTATAGAAAGAACTGAAATTGACTCATAAATACGGACATGCCATACCACTACCATGACTCCCTTCAGCATCAATTCTATTCTTTACCCCAGCCCGCAAGGTTGAAGAACTTGTCCACGAAACCGTCGATATTGCGAAAGTTGCAATCCTTCATTTGAAACAGAGCTCTCTCTTGGCAATGTCACGCGTTTCAGTATCGGCAAGTCGACTGGAGCTGCTTTGACCGGTATGCCTTTGCGGCGATGCTCGATGACAGGGCGTGATGTCGCTGAGTTTTGCATGATTGTGTAAACCTCTTCCCAAATGTGCACGCCGGAGGATTTAATGGCGTGTTCGATGAGAGGGCGGACTATACCAAGCCCATCCTGATCCCCTGTAGTATGGCCAGGAGTACGGATGCCACATCGCCGCGCCCGTCAGGGGAAGGAAGGCTGAATGCCGCCGTTGACCCGACCAGGGTCGAAAGAAGGCTGGGAACATCTTCCTGTTGGGGTTCGTTGGCTGTGTTGGTATCGCGTAGCTTGTCTCGAAGCGTATCGAGAATGATACCGAGTGGGCGATGCGAGATATTCTGGAGGACTTCCTCTGACAGTGTCATTATAGGGACAGGCATACAAAGACCATGACTGAGTGCTCCATCAGTGACTCGGAAGGTTTGACTCGGAAGGGTAAGGGTAGATTAAGGAAGGCACGTTGGACACAGGCCTTCACCCGAGGCTAAAGGTGGAATTGAGGGAAACATGGCGAACGCTACTCATCACGTGTTGAGTGAAGCGTGATCATGGGGTTGTCACGCCATGCTTCTTTTGGTGACCTCGAGCTGAGCTACAGCCAAGATGTTGACTCATGGCGCTGAGCCCTCTCACTGGGACCGGCAGGTCCAGAGCTTCCTGATCTTTCGACCTTTGAAGTATCCCTCAACGTCCCACACCCACAGCATATCTAATACCGACCATTTGGTCGTTGCAGGGCACTATTCTTTCGCGAGGGAGTTACAGCCCGTCGCGGAATGCGTCTCACAGAGATCTGCCTCGCTGGTGCGACGGGCGGACCCCACCTGGCGCGTTGATGCGCCCCCGCCCATATGCTCATATATACCTGTGTCTATTATGTCGTGTTCCCGGATCGCTACTTCTGCCGATTCGCCAAAGGACATCGGTATCGGTGCTTGCAAACTTGCGGTTGGCATTTCTCCAGCCAGTCGGAGAAGCGGGCGAGGATGCTGTCTATACGGCTCCAAGATCTCCATCGAGACCAGTCCTGTAGCGCAGATTACCCTTAAACGCTGTTAGCTCCAGCTGAGTGGCCGGGAGTAGGTGCCCTTCAATGTCAGTCGCGCGCGCTCAGTGCAGTGCCGGGCATGTGTCATACAGAGCACCCGCACAGTTGGAAAGTTCACTAAAGCAAGGGATGACTTGTTCGGTACACTGCGAACGCAGCCGCGGTGATCAGGCGAGAGAAACTGAATAGCTAAGGAGTCAAATGAATTCAGAATCATGCATACTATGTTCCTTCCAATACCACGGCTGGCCCCTGCCGCGGCGCTGGTACAAGGACCCGCAGGCGCTTGGAGGAGCTTCTTAGGTTGCAGAGTCGGGGAGAGGATCGTAATGGCAGGGTGCGGATGATGTAGTCTGGTAGAGTAGAGCCCTAGAGCATGCCTGATGGACTCTCGGTCCTACGGGGCGGAAAATCAATCATCAATCAATCAATCTTTGATCGAATCTCCCTGTGCAGCTCCCGGCAGCTTCGTGCAAAAGACTCAGTGTTCCGTCTTCAAGTGCCGCAACCAACGACCACGGAGGACGTAAGACCGTCTAGCATGACAAAGAGGACAGACAAAGAGACCTCGTCCATCCTGAAAGACATGCCTTCCTAGTCTATCTTCATTAGCATCTGCATCACCTCTCAGCAGGTCCATGCTGCGTCAGGCCTCGACCTACCGCCAATTGCCCCCCACCACCGATCCCTCCGAGAAACTACAAACGTCTGTAGGACTACCTCGAGAAAATCCTACCGAGTACATCGTCGACTTGAGGATGTCGATCGACAAGTACGGTGCTGGCAGTCAAGATCACAAGAAACTCGTTTAGATAACACAAGCTGTTGCCGGCCACGAATCATACGCCTTCCGACGCTTTGTAGACGTGATTTTGGGAAGACGAAAAGGCAAATTGGCGGCTGAAGAGAAAATGCACGTTTGTAAATGACCGAGGGTGATGAATCACCCTCGCAAGAAGATAGAGCGATCCATTATTTAGCATGTAGTTGATTAAGTCCAGTGTTTACTCTAAGGTGATATGCTGTGCTTCACGTCGGCGATTGACAGCCAATGCAGATCCATGCTTCTCAAACACACGTGCCTGGATGACGATGACAGTATGCAAGGCTACAGACCTGTTCCTTTCAGGACTCTTTGTGCAAGCACATTCATATACCTAATGGCTCGTCGCCTCAGTGCGAAACCTTCGCCTCCTTGTCTGATGAGTACATCCCGTCACGCTTGATTCCGTTGCGGTCCGCGCCATCATTCCCCGTGGTCGTGCGCTGCATGACACCCTCTTCGGCTGTAGTCTCTTTAACCAGGCCGTTGGTGACAATGGTCTGCTGCGGTCCCACGTAGGAGTTCTTCGCAGGGCGTCTCGCTACAGGGATGAAGACGTCAAAGGCGCGGGGAATAATGAAGCCGGCGGCGACAAGGAACATGCAAACATGAGCGACAGCAAAGCCGAAGACGTGAAGCGGATCGAAGCGGAAGTCCTTGTAGAATGAAGGGTAGGAGAACGATGTCACGATGGCAAGGATAGGGGCGGAGATATATCGAAGAACCGGTCCCCAGACAAAGGGGATCTGCCAGTTGTTGCCCTGAGCGACAGCACCGTTCAGGTCACGGCGCAGTTGGTTAGGCTGCGATATTGTTAGTCCAAGTTCCTGAATGGGCATCGTATGGCAGAAGAACTTACAGCGTAGAGGGCCAGCCACCAGAACTTGTTCAAGAGACCATTCTTCCGGAAGAATGACGGGGGCTCGGAGTCGGGGGTCAAGGCGAGGAGAACTGACGACACGACGCCTGCGACGAAGAGACCAAAGCCGACACCAGCACCGGCTTCGGGGCTGACAGCGTGGCCAACAGCCGGTCCAAGAACCATGCCTCCCACATAGCCGAAGTTGTAGAGGGCGTAGGAGATCAAGCCGACCTGTGAAACTACATCCTTCCAGCGGTAGATGCAGGTGACGGCAACACATTCGCAGAAGACCATGAAGAGAAGCGACAGATCGTTGGTCCACTTGTCGACGGCATCAAGGAGGTAGAAGCCGAACTGGGTGCAGTAGATGATGGAGATCAAGAAAGAAGCAGAGAGAATGATGGTACAGACTGCGGTACGGGGAAGCTTCTTACCCCAATCCGTGTCGCAGACCATGGTGACGAGGGATTCCATGAGCGCGAATGCAGATCCCAGACCCAGCACCGCGAGAGTGGTGAAGAACATGACGGACCAGAACTGGGATGCTGGCATCTCCGCGAGGGCTAGAGGATAGGTCAGGAAACCCACACTGAAAGTACTTAGGGGTCTATCGCCAGGGGTCATTTCTGCGTCGTTTGTTAGTGACCGCTCCAAGCCGAGGTCCCGGCAACTGGGGACAAGAGCTCTACTCACCGAGGAAACCGATGATACCGAAGACGACGAACCCAGCAAGCACTTCGTAAAGTGAGTTGCTCAGGCCAATAATTAAGGCATCCTGGACCGCATTCGCGAAACGACTATTGTACGATGCGTAGGTTGTAAAGTAACCGAAGCCGACACCTATGGAGAAGAAGACTTGGCCACAAGCACCTTGCCAGATTTGGCCGCCAGCGAGCTTGTCACCATGCCACTCTGCGAAGTAATACTTAACACCCCGGCCAGCGTTCTCAAGGGACAGGGAGCGGCCCATGAGAATGATCAGCATGATGATGGGCAGGCCCATGGTGAAGTACACAGCTCGGCCAGTGACGCCCACACCCTTGAACATGCACAGCCAGACGAAGAACCAGATGAAGAGGTTCCAGCCGACAGTCTCAGCGTTGACATCAGTCTTAGGATAAACAGTCCATGAGGTGACTGTGTCACCATCGACAGATCCAGGGATTGGTGTACCGTTCTGAACAACATCGTCCATGTAGAACTCCTCGCCGCGTCCGGTCCATGGAACGGTGCTCTTGAACGAGTGGCGAAAGTACTGCATGACGAAAGAGAGGATAGGAACGTAGTAGGTAGCGACGACAAAACCAGTCATGATGACACCGAGACCAACACCTTTGGTGCGGTGGTTCATGTTGCCGAAGGCGATCATGACACCGCCTCTGTAGGCTTGGCCGAGGGAGATTTCGAGGATCAGGACAGGAATTCCCAGGAAAAATAGTGCGATCAGGTATCTTGACGAGGTCAGCATTCAAGAAACTGTATGAAAAGCTCAAGAACTTTACGGAATGAACCACTGCAGGCCGTTGTTGGCGTAGACAACGGCAGGGTAGCGCAGAAGGTTGCCGAGGCCAACAGCGCCTCCCATGGCAGCCAGGATAAAGCTATAAGCTGTTAGCATTGATACTCGCTCGACCTAATCCCACGAAAGTGCCCTCACGCTGTTCGGGACGGCCATGTGTCCCTGCCATCAGCCTCCTTTTCGGCGTCAGGCGCAAGCCAGTAGTATGCCTTCTTGACGCGATCCATGTTGGTGATGGTGCGCGACTGTACGCGACGATACGGCTCAGGCCAATGTCAACACAAGAGTAGAATGGCGCAGAATTCTATAATGGCTTTGCGATACAGCGCACCAGGAGCTTAGCGGGAACGAGATTTTGCAGGGACTGGCCACGCTGGGGTCGCATCCTCCTTTATAACAGGAACCCAAAGGCGCGCAGGCTTGGTACGGCGACCGCGGGGGTGTGGACAGCAGTATCCTGATGATCCATCTCTCTCGTCTCACATGTGGATGTGGATGGCGGAACGCGAGCAGCCAAGACGGAGAGAGTGATGAAGGCTGCTGATCCCAGCCAGCCAAGACAGTGCCCAGACTTTAAGGCAGTTGGTGGACTCTGGGGTTGGTGATCGGGGGTAAAGGCTAGCCCACAATCATGTACTTTGGCTGGTGTCTGTGTGTCTGTGGTAATGTACCGGCGTGCGTCAGTCCAGAATCGCTTCAGAACCCGCGTGACATCACTTTACATCCATCCTCCAATGGGTGTCACTGATAGACTTTCGCCATATACCGCAGTTATTCTCCCTCTCCTAATGCTGGGACTGCCTCACCTAGCAGCATCCTCCGATGGGAAACGCTATAGCGTAGCGTGACGCTTTGCCCAATTTGGTGTAAGTAGCTATTACAACTGAGAGACAGGCCCAAGTCCACTGCCGTCAGTCAGCGGATACAATCAGTACATGATTCAAGTACGCAACCAAAATGCCTCGAAATGGGAACATCAACTACTGATGGTCTGTGCTTGTAAGCTGACCTTGCTAGACGACGACGGCGTTTCCATGACTGGCTGCTGGTCTGGCTATATTCGGCGCGAGAGACTTGGCAGCCTTGACTCTTGACGCTTGCCCGAAGCGTAAGGTGCTCAGAGGAATGCCAGTCGCCCCGGCTCGACTGGTCTTGTCTGGCCTGCGAGTGTTTGCTTCTCTCTGATGTTCCAGAAAATCATCTCTTCTTCCCATATCCTGGTGGCCTTGGCTTGTACGCACAGTTATGGGGTCTTGGTTTGACTGTGGATGTGCCTCTTAGGTTCGAATCAAACGGGAGTCATCAGTACTGTTCCATTGCGACCAGCTGCCCAGACGTTCAGTTGGTTGAGTTGATGCGGTACCGGTGTTGGTGCCTGCCGAGATGAGGTAAGGGCCGTGTCTTGGAAGGGAGTGTGTCGTGGTACTGCACTCTGGTGCACGACAGACAGTCGTCAAATCGAGTTACACCACGTCCGTATACCTGGGCGTTTCGAAGTCTTGGAGAATGCGAGGAGAAGCTAATGGAGACCAGGGAACCACCTTCTTGAATGGTGCGTCACATGTCAGCTATCCCCGCAACTGCCAAGGCCCCAAACTTTCCCCACGACCTGCGTCGCCAACGGCTGAGTTGCTCAGTCCCACTGGACGCCCAAGGGTCTTGCCGCCGTCTCCTGGGGTTCTTTCACATGACGCTCGCCCGCCCGCCTCATTTGTTTCCACGCGCTTTTCCAGAAGCATCGCTTGCGGGCACCAATGCACCACCGGTCCTGTGCCGCTTACCAGGTGGCACCACCATCAACCACGCTAGCAAAAGTTGGTTGTCTAGGGTGCGATGTGACCTCGTCGCCCGCCAGTGCTGGTGCCAAGTCTCTGGGGAATGCACGCAGGCAGATGTACCCCGGTGGCTCTGACAACGAGCACAGGGAACACACGGAGCTCTCAACGGGCGTACTGAGTGGGCGAGGCTGTCGAACTCTATCCCAACGTCTAGCCAGCCAGCTCTGGAAGGTTTCTCGAGAGCATGGTGACAACTAGGAAAGGCGCCAACATAGTCTTGCGCAATGTCCACGAAAAGCAAATTTGCATTCGGCAGTCCTGCAACCGAGGAGACTGCAGTACTAAAGGGCTGCAGGCCTCCTGTCGTCAAGTCTCCTATGGCTGCGAGCCCCGACGCCTTGGAATGGACACACTTGACACGCATCCTGGTGTTGGCCCCGCAACCCCCGGCCTGGGCGATTCGGTCTCAGAGGAACCTTGTTTCGGTTAGTGTTGCTTGTCATTGAGGACCCGCGTGTTCGCCAGGCGAACTGCTTGAGCCATGCCGCGATGCTCTGTTGCAGCCTTTGACTGACGATCAGGTAGCATGACAGACTTGACTGGAACTTCATGGGCAATAGCCCGTCGGTTCTGATCTCGCCCTGAGCCTTCTCACTCTGGCTAGCGCCATCATGTACCGGACAACCACCCGAGGACAGAGGGTCATGGCCCCCCGCGGCAGAGGGCGGCATGGTGGAGGAGCGACCAGTCGCGGACAACCTCTTGGACGGAGATTCTAACAGGAAGCCAGGCTTAGCGCCACGGTGACCGCGCCAATCCCAAGTTGGCATCCACCTGGGGAATAAGAATAACACCCAAATGCGGCCCTCATCATAAACCATAGGATCTGGCCAAACAGGTTACTCTCTCGATAGTCGTAAGCCCAGCTCACTGCCGACCTGAATTAATATTTCCCAGAGCTACTTAGCAAATCACTAAACCTAAAGTCAGAGCCTAGTGCCGATAATGCCAGGACTGAAGACCTTCTGGTGATATCCGATAGCGGTATATAGAGCCTCGGGCAAACGTGGTGGAGGTGCATGTATCTCCTTCGGTGGTTGAGGTTCCCTGTTCGAAGTCTTCCTGTCGAGGGGATCCAAGATGCCTGTCTCGATGGCATGACTGTCTGACAGTCCAGTAGTGATTGGCGCGACCATGTCAAAGATCACAGTATTGGCACTGACCCAGTCGTGAAATACTCGTATTGTCAAGCATACCCGCTCTTCTTATGGCCCAAAGAGAGGCCCGTGCGGCGCATGTCCAATACTTCCTGATCGCAGCCGCACGCTCCTGCTTCTGTACAGGTGCAAGCAGATGATTATTCGTGGCATAGGCCAGGGTTCACCGAGACCTTTCATGATATGCGACGCATGCAGATTGGAGCTGATCAGGTACCGCACGTTAGATGGGAATCTGGTCCGTGCCACCTGGCCAGGTGACTCGGGCACACCTTATCGCTGTGTTCCTCCGTGCGAATGCGTTGGTGGGGTTTGAACCAAGGGGGAGTGGAGGGACCAGGCGCGCCTTGGCTCGAGGCTGATCAGTGATAACCAGGAAGTGCTGCTGGGGTTCGAAGAATCGCCCCTCGACGATGTGACTTGTTACCTTCCCCATCTGGTACCCAGCAGCTTTTCTGTGTGAGTGAAAGCGCGTTTGGCTCGCCCACTCACGCCTGCGAAGCAACCAGGGAGCGCGCCCTTGGCTGCTTGCCACATGCTCTTTGCCTTTGGCCCCAGGACGCTCGCACCACCCCAGGCTGTGGTATACATTACCTTGCTCAGTCCCTCCCCTTGAGGTTGCCCTCTCTTGTCACTGGCATCCTTCTCTGCTTCGTCACCAGCCCGATCCGTCAAGTGCCCCTGCAAGAAGCTTCATCATCGTCAAGTCAAGCCGCCCTCGTGCTTCTTCCTTCGACAAGATGGCCGAGAATAAGGTGGTCATACCCGACAATGGGGCCGTCCCTCCCCCTCCCAGCAAGGACACCAAGAATGCCTATGGTAACACCGGCCCTGTGTCGACGAGCTCAACCCAAGAGCAGGCTCCCATGTATCCTGAGGAGGAGGTCGTCAGGGAGAAGAGGCCCTGGTGGAGTGGTTTCTTTGAGATGGGACACGTCCTCCAGATCATTACCGCTGCCCTCATCGCCATCGCGCTCGGTGTCGGTATCCGTGCCGCGACAGAGGTCCCCGAGTCAGCTCGCACCATCCTTGCCATCCCAGGTGTGCTCTGGCTGCGTTGCCTCCAGGCTATTGGTAAGTCGGCGATCCAACAACCACTGATGATGCTGCGCCTTGCGCTAATCCGTTGTTCTTTCTGTAGTCATCCCCTTGATCGTGTGCGCAATGATCCTGGCCGTCCAGCGACTTCGTGCCATGGAGGGACAGGGTGGAGTGCTTCTCGCACGTTGGACTGTTGGCTACTATGTCATCACCACCATCTTCTCCATCATCATCAGCGTCATCATGACTGCGCTCATCTGGTCTCCTCGCTTCACTCCAGCTCCTGAGGAGGAGCTCATGGTTGCAGAGGATGCCGATTATCCCGATCCCGGGGAGAGGCCGTGGTACTCTGTTATCGACACTCTCTTCAAGTCTTTCATCCCTGCCAATATCGTTCAGGCGCTGGCTGATAATGAGCTGCTGTCCATCCTCATCACTGCTGTCGTGATTGGATACCTCATTCGTGATGCCAATTCCACGCTCCTGAAGCTCGTTGTGGAAATTGAGTCCTTGGTTACCAGGGTTGTTGCTTTCATCATTAAGCTCGCCCCGATCGGTGTCTTCTTCCTCATCCTACCCAACTTGATGAGGCTCAACATTACCTCAATCGGTGAGAATCTGGGTTATCTCATCGGTGGCACCCTTTCCACCATGGCTATTCATCTTTTCTTCGTCTTGCCCCTGCTGTTCTTCGGATTCACTCGCAAAAATCCGTACAGCTATTGGCTCAAGGTTTCTCCTGCCTGGATTACCGCCTGGGGTTGCGCTTCTTCCGCTGCCACTCTCCCCGTCACTTTGCGTTGTGCCCGTGAGCGCGGTATTCCCAAGACGGTCTACAAGTTCACTTTGCCTCTTGGTTGCCTGATCAACATGGATGGGTAAGTTCATATTCCACTCTTCTTTTTCTTCCCAATGTAGATTGGCTGACCTGGTTGTTGTAGTACTGCCATTTACTTCCCTATGGCTGTCGTCTTCATGGCTCGCACCCAGGGTATTACCCCAAGCGCCGTGGATTACGTCCTGATGGTCTTGCTGTCAACCCTTTCTTCCATTGGCACCACTCCCATTCCCTCGTCGTCCCTCGTTCTGACACTCATGATTGCGAACTCTATCAGTGTCCCGCTGAGTGGCATGTACGCCGTCATTGTCGCCATCGACTGGTTCCTCGACCGTTTCCGTACCGCCATCAACGTCTCTGGTGATCTCTTCGCCAGCCCCATCATTGCTAAGATGACTGGCATTACCGATGATGACGTCAATGAGGAGAACCTCAACCCCGTCATCCGTGGCCATGACGCCGTTTAGAGAATGCTTGTCGTGTGCGTTCCGTACCGCTGTTCGTTTTGTATCGGTTGATACTTTTGTAATGTAATGCGAAAGGAACCCGAATGACTGTCCGAGGGATTGGGGGTAGCATTTCGTATACTCGTTATTCCAAGATACTTCATTTCCAGCAAGAATTTGTCGTGCCTATCCTTGCAAGTGATGAAACTAGGAGCTAGCATATCATGCACGGGTGGAACTTGGTCTTTCATCCGTTCAACGAAGAAACTCCGCCGCGGGTTGGAC
Organism: Sarocladium kiliense; assembly: GCA_030734395.1. Lineage (NCBI taxonomy): Eukaryota > Fungi > Ascomycota > Sordariomycetes > Hypocreales > Sarocladiaceae > Sarocladium > Sarocladium kiliense. Next base: position 115,658 of record JAUZTG010000032.1, on the reverse strand, counting down.
AGCCACTCGGAGACCCCCCGGAGTCGTGGATTGTTTCTCTGGCGCTGAATGACGGGCGAACCCGTCCGATCCGGGGCCAGGACACTGCTCGAAACTCAACATTCGGCTGTCTCAGTCGGACTTTGCGCATTTGACTGCTCCGTACGGCGAGATCTCGGAGTGGATTGAGATGTTGGGCATCTTGGAGCTTGGGAAGGGGGACGTAAGGGAGGCGTCGAAGTGTAAATCCGGCCAAGCATGATGTCGAAGGTTGTTTATGCCCTGTCTAAAAACTTTGTTGAGATCAGAGAAGTTGATGGTTCACAGATCCATCTTTCTTTGGGACCGTTTGGAACGGGGTCGGGTGACTGACTTTCAATGAAGGAGAAACGCCTTGCTAAGATGTTGCAAGCCACGGAGCAACAAGGACAGCTTAATGGATGAAACTCGCTCGTATGCTTTCTAGCTTACTCGCGAATTATAGGTTGCAAGGACGCGTATATGGTTCTTAAATGTCAGTAGGGGGTGCTTTGCACAGCCCCAAACTGCACTCAGTCCAGCAGATGTCAAAATGGGCTTTGCCTATCGAGCAGGACGCATAATCTCGTTGCGACGACTTCGGAGATTGCACGTCCGTCGCAGGCTACTACCTGGGTTCTTTGTATTCGTCACTCTATGGGGAACCACATTGTTGGACTCGTGCTGATTCAGACAGCTTGCATATGTGACTGACTTATGACTACTATGGTTGTATATTGTAATAGCAGCAACACAGTTAAGTTAATCTTCCTGCTCCTTCTATCGACCTCAATCTTAATCGAATTCAACTGAAGCCCAGCGTGTCATGATGTATAGTCTTCATTGGCCTCCTATTCACGAACACGATCTACCTATACTAGACATATGCATCTACTTCTATCAGGATGGCAGTCTGTCTGCACAAACCTTCCCATTCTACTGCTATCAGCCGAACCCGGCCTTTCACCATCGCACCACGGGACCCCCAGCGGCATATAAGCTACGCGAACGCAACCCCTCAGCGATAGCGGAACCCCAGTACCATGCCGACCGAACACAAATGCTCCAGCGTCGGCCTATGCCGTATCTTATTACTGACCAACATGGTCAACTGGTCTAACAAGTGGTGGGCTTGGAAGCGCCTACGATCGCATGTGGGGCCCCTGAGATCTGCCTCCGCTAAAACTGCTGTCATCCGATAAGGCTATCTGCGCTCCGGCCTAAGACGGACTCCGTGAACGCGCTGTACATGATTCCTGAAGTGATATAGGCTCTCCAATTCAACCCTCTCCACCGTCCCGACATCCTGGGTGCTCACAAATGCTCGACTTAGAACTTTCTGCCGCCTTTAAAGGCTTCAGATGCTCTCGATCAAAATGGTCATTCATGACTGCCGGCCTGCAGTAACGGAAAGTACTCTCTTCCTCCGATATAGCTTTGCTTTCAATGCAGCAGGGACACTGCGTTTTCTCCATAAGAAAGGGAAAGCGATCCAGCTCCCGAACCTCTTGTTTGATGGGCACATTGGTTCGCCCCGCATGGGCACATTAGCTGGGGTTGCCCGTCGAATGTATTTGCGCTTGGCTGTCTCCCGCTTGCTGCAAAGGGCAGTCATGAGCTACGTAGCCTTAATTCGGAGATTCTGGAGCGCTCGGTGGAGTTGGGATTGTCTGGCTGATGACACATGATCTCAGCAAGCCGTGTGCGCGCTCGGGGATGTGAAGCTCGATGACAGGCTGAAGGTAGCTGTCTTCACCCTCGTCGCCGTCTTCCTCGTCGCTCTCCTGTGATGCCTGCCTCTCGATATCCCACGTCGGTCGGTTGTAGAGGTAGTATTTTCGACACTCTCACCGAAGAGCTTAACGACGCTGCGCACGTTTCGTGCGGATTTGGCTGGTAAGCTGCCGCAACCCTTTCTCGTCATCGGAGCCTTGAAGTTGGTACTTGCCGTACTTGAGCTAGTTCCTGCGCACCTCCAGTTCACCTATTCCCGGATCCGATGGCAGGCTGTTCAGGACCTTGTCCGGAACCATGTTCGTAGCTCGCAAGATCACGCATGATACTGATGTGGGTAAAAAGTTTGATGAGGCCGTCCTCCATCGGCTCGTCTAAGAAAGCGTTTTGGAAGTGAAACTCGACTTTCTCATTGATGTATGCGCTATTCAATGTCGCCCATTTCGGGTCGCATCATCTGATCACGGACGGCATCGGGCGCAGTTCCTGGTTCTCAAGTTAGCACCACAGATACTGAGCACTAGTCGAGACACATACCATTGGCCGCATTGGCCGCTTCTCGGCGGAACGCTTTTGGTCCGATAGGTTCCTCAAACTCAGCATCCAGTGTCTGCCGTTCCATGCCATCCCGCAGTTTGTGATATGGCAAGGCTTTGTCCTTGGAGATTTGAGGAAGCGATCATGAGCCATCAAGTAGGTGTCAACCGCGGATCTGTCCCAGGCGCCAGATGATCCCTTGACCTGCTGCACAAGACCATCGACGGGGGATAGGCAGGCTCGCCGCAATAGCTGGAGATAACAACCCTGTAGGTCATTCAACGGATCTGACACAAAAGAGTATCCGCCCTGCGAGCTGGATAAACGATCGTGAACGGTGGTGAGGTCGGGTAGAGGAGGCTCCCAGGCATAAAGGAGGCGGTCACAGCGTTGTTAAGCGTTACGCAAAGCTTCACGCGCGTAGCTACGAAACATGTCCATAGTGATGGAAGATGAGACGTCCCATGAGATTGTCTGGCCGTCATGGCTCCATTCAAACCAAAACGACGGCACAGCAGATCGGCGCAAACGGCACCCGTAGGAGAGTAGGCTCGTCAGCTCTCCCATCGGCGATGTTGTAGCATCGCAAGTTGGCCATGGACAGGGCGAGCATCAAGACCGATGTGGCGGTGTGGCAGCCTAGGTAGACACGATTCAAGACACACAAGGCGCAGGCAGTAGATGAGTGTGGCCAAAGTGTACTGTTCAGGTCGTAGGAACTCGTGATCGCGTGGAGCAGACATGCCTCGGACTGCAGAATAGAACACCAGCAAAGTCGAGCGGGAGTTTGCCGCCTCCGGATGCTTCGCTCGGAGATGAACACCAATTACCTTCAGGCTAACCGAGGGCAGGTGGCAGTGGCGACATGCGAAGCCGGACTGGAGTTCAAGCTTCGGATGCGGAGGGGATGGTGATGGAAATCGAGGCGGTTGCGTCGAGTCAGGCAATGCCATCGCCTTGATCAGGGAGTTGAGGCCGCGGGCGCGATGCCTGCTACTTCCAATGCTGCTTTTCCTCCCCCTGCTACAAGTCGTGGTCCCTCGCAAGGCTGGGGACGAGAGCGAGAGCGCACGCGAAGAACCATAGCTAAGCAACTTGGTGCCGATGTTGCTAATCCGATGGTGGTTTCGTGTAGGCGCGGCAGTAAAACTTATATCTTATCAATCACCGCCAACTTACAACCGCTGAGAATTAGGTCGCGTGCGCACAGACCCAGGCAACTGGTATTATGGCCTAGTACAGGTCCAGGCCGAATGGCAACTGCGGATCAACTTGCGCGCGCATTGTCCCGGGCAACTGGTAATCATGGCCTGGCACGGTGGCACGGTGGCCAGCCAAGGCAGCTGGGGATCAGGTTGCGTGCGCATGGACCAGGGGCATTGGTATCATGGCCTGGTGCAAATTCCAGGCCAGGCGAGTCTGTATCATGGCATGATGGAATTCAGTACGCAGTTAAGCTTGAATGTGAGGTCTAGACAGTCCATTACGGGTCCTGCACGTGAGATAGCCGGGGGGGGGGCAATCTGGTCGATCTCAACGGCTGGACTTTTGAGCATATCACGGTAAGGTTATCGAAGCGTAGTAATCATAACACCGTTTTTTTGTTGAGAAATGTTACTGTAGGAGGAGAAACGTTCAGGATAAACACGTGTTACAGAGCAAACCCTTTCCAAAGGAAGCCAACCAACCCGAATACCTTTCTACTCCCTCCGTAGACCGAGCCGAGCGCCAGTCCTTGAGAAGTGGGAGGCAGCGGAGGAAACTCTAGGCCTGTGAGCACCCTCTTTCCCTCTTTTTTTTTATCCTTGATAAATCCATCTGTTTCCATTCCATCCATTTCATAAAATCCCTTTTAGAGTCCAGTCATAACACCTAACGCGGCCGTAAGCAAAACACAGAGTCGAGAGCATCATGGTCGAGCCCCCAACCTTATGCCTTCGGGGGGCAGGCGGAGGATGGGGTAAAAAGACGATGGATCCGGCAGCTCCTTGTTCTGGGGCGCCGGGCTCTTGGCATCGACATCCATAGCCTCAGGTGGGGGACCACGTGGGGACCTACGACCCTCGCTGCTGCTGGGCTCCTCGTCGAACTCACGGCGCTTAAGACGGCCGCGGACGTACTCTCGCAGAGTCTCGATGACTCGTAAGTTCTCGAGGCAGCGGTCATGCTGCTCCGCGCGCTCACGAGCAGACTCGCTCATATCTGACTCAGAAAAGGGGGAGCCGACAGAGGCAGGGCCAGACTCGGACGCACGGGGCATCGAGGTGAGAGGCTCTGGGCGGGAAGCGGCACCGCGAGCGCGCTGGAGCATGCCACCGGAGTAGCGACGACGCTCATTGCTGTCGAAGTTGGGGCCGAGAGCGGTGGTTGTGGACTGGCCGAAGACCTGGCTCACAGCAGGGAGGCTGGTAGGCAAGCTGGGATACATGACCGAAGAGTTGGTCCGGCTGTGGCGCGACTGCGGGGACGTGCCGGACGAGGACGGGCTAGGCGACTGACCAGAGGTGGACGACAGAGCGCTGGAGGGAGGAGTGACGGCTGGGGTGCCGGTAGAGGAGATGGCAGTCAGGGGTGACGGCATGCGGGCGGCGGAGATGGGCTGGTAGCCCTCGGCGTGAACGGGGAGGCCTCCGTGGAGAGTGGGACCACGGAGGTTCATTGGCGGTGAAGGGCTGTGTCGGCAGCCGGAGTAGCCTCCGTCGTGAGTCTGAACGCCGGCGGTGGCGTGGCTTGCATTGTCGTAGATGGTGTCCTGCATCTGGCCGAGCATGGTGTCGATCTGGATGAGATCCTTCTGCGTGCGGCCGTTGGGAAGGGGTAGGTAGTACTGATGGGAGAGCGGGTCGTTGTGGTTGTGGCTCGGAGCGGCTGCAGCGTGCATTACGCCGGGGCCAGCGGACTGCTGCGGCATGTACTGGGCTTCAGCGGCGCCCATGGGACCATTAGGGATCAACAGGGAACGGTGAAGAGGCAGCAGGGATCGGTCAATCTCGGCGTAGGAAGACGGGTCAATCTGCCGGTGCTTGGCCCTGCTGAAAAAGGAATCAACCATGTCGAAGGTACGCTTACGGTCGTAGCCACGAGCGGCACTGTATCCCAAATGCTCGGTACGCGGGTTATCCATGGGCGGTTGGTTGAAGTAGAGGCCGTAGTTAGTCGACGGCTGAGGTGCTGCGCCATGATTGCACAACCGGAGTGGTGGTCGTGGACGTGAGAGAGCCAAAGCAGAGCAAACCAGATGATGGGATGGGGCACAGGAGGCCCTTGGATCGAGGGCGAGCGGGAAGTCTTGGCGGTCTTGGCGGACTGGGCATCGCCTCGGCTGTGCCGTCGTTGATTGGCTGCCGGGCGAAGCGCACCTGACAGTAGCCACCACCTGCTGTGTCAGGGCGGTTTTGCCGGAAGTCCCAGCAGCAAATAAAGTCACCTGAGCCACTGAACAAAGATGGTGATGGGCATCCTTGACGGATAGTTGCACGACCCCGAGCCGAGTCATAATTTCCCGTCGCTTTGTTTTCTTCTCCTCGGTTCTACTCACTCTTTGCTTGACTGATTGATCACTTTGTGCATTGACAGGGGTGTATTGCATCATCCAAGTGATCCAGCCCAGATGACTGGGAGCTGCTTGGCCTACCCCAGGCTTGGGCTGGCGACAAGAAACCGCCCATACTCTTGGCCACACAGCTTGGGGGTGACGACCAGCGACGAAGGCGGCCGAGTTCCTAAACTCGAAACCGTTTGGAGGGTTAGATATGATCAGAAAAAGTCTATCCAATGCATTGATTGTAGTGGGTGGCATTCCAAGCGAGGCCTCACCCTCGCTTCCATCAACCAGCCCTTTTCCGTTATGCCATCTTGCGTCATGATTGCAACGCTGCCGAACTTTAATTTTTCTCAGCCAGCAAAGTGCTTCTGCGCTGCTCTCATCAGTCATGAACCTCGATCAAGCTTTCTGCGCCCCCCCCCCCCCAGACTTCTCTTTCGCCCCTCTTCCGCCTTTTTTTTTTCGTCATATTCAGTACGAAATTGCGAACCAGTGGATCATGATCCTGAAGTGACCCCTTTGTGAGAGCATTGTATGTATTACTATGAAGAAACTCGCGAGAACGGTGTAGAGGGCGAGAGCTAAAGTCATGGCGCGGAGACAAGACAGGTCTGCCCTGCGTCCAACCAGATCCTGAACCATGGCGAAGGTCGCATAAAATTGAGGGCATACAGTGCAAATTCAAAGTCGCATGGGTGAGAGGTGATAGGTTGGCGTGCAGCCCGTCGGAGGGATGGGCGAGGTTGAGGTGATTTAAGGTGATCAAAGGTGATGCTCACTGAGCAAGGGTGAGCAAAGCCTGAGCAAGAGCGGCAGTGCTGACTAACCCGGCCAGGGCGCGGGGCGGCTAATACATGGGCGCCCCCCTTTTGATATTTGGGCGCCCGGTGGTACATGGGTTGCTCTCAATTAAACCTCGAACACCCTTATCCAAATCAGAAAAACCAGAGTTTTAAGTATATAGAATTAAAGAACAAGCTGCTGGGGAAGCACATTCCTTTTTTCTCGTTTATTGTACTTCATTCTTCTGAGTCTGCAGTAAGGACTCATGTGTCTACCGTTGTACTACGGAGGGCGCGCCCGCCCGCTGATGTCAGCAAACTCAAGCTTAAAAATGTACAGAAGCAATATAAGAATTCCCACCATAAACTTAGGAGACTGGCACTTAATAAACCAGGGGAAAATATATATAATTCGTACAGAATTCTCTCATTATTTCCCTGCTCCTGATTTCCTAGTTTCTGTGGTTTGGTGGATGATATTCAGTTTTAAGTGAGAGCAACCCATGTACCACCGGGCGCCCAAATATCAAAAGGGGGGCGCCCATGTATTAGCCGCCAGGGCGCGGGTTTCCTGGGTTTCGTGGCAGACTACCGAAGGAGTATGCTCCCCGCTTACGAGTAGCATTCTCACCATCACGAATAGCGACAAACATAACATTACAGACGTGGATGCTCAAATAGTAATAACACGTTCAGGTGCGAATACGGTACCGATCTCTCCACCAAGGGATGGAGCGACACTACGCTCCAATATGCTCTGCTGATCCAACATCGGACCGCGGTCAAGCATCGGGGCCCTCAGATACACGACCACCCCCTAAGAAGCGTCGTGTGGGCGTTTCTATCGCGTGTAACCGCTGCCGGCTGAAAAAAATTCGAGTATGTCTTGCTGTCCTTCCGATCCCGATCAGTGGCACACGCCGCGAGGCTTACGGCTGAGACAGTGCGATGGCAAGCGACCTGTTTGCATGAATTGCTTGGACCTTACCAGTGAATGTGCATACAGAGATGAGTCTGATCTACCAGCCGGGTCGAGTCAGCTTATACTTGAGGTAGTACGGACTCTCCATCGTCTCTCAGCAGAAGACGCTATCCATGTCCTGGACTTTCTGAAGGCAGAAGACAACGCGTCAATCATTCTATCTACTCTGAGGGAGGCAGCAACCTTCGGATTCAAGGCGCCGGCCGGCCTTGATGCGGTGGTCACTACCAGCCACGCAGCTGGGCCCTCCACAATTGAAGGCCAGAACCCTACAGCATACCCAGCCGTGGATGCTAGATTTCCTATGTTGTCGTAAGTATTAGGCTGCAACTAGGAACTCCTATATACATCTAGCTAATGGTATATTATGTAGTGAATCCGGACTAAAGGAAGACCGCTACTTCTCTATAAAATCACCATCAAACCCCAAGTTATGGCAACCAACAGACAAAATCGATACTCAGGGGGACAGCGAGGGCCAAGTGATTCCACCGACGCTATGCGACCCCCGTCTACATGAACTGGACATTGGGGACTGGACCAACGTTGATATTGACAATTCCATGGCTGCCCAGTGTATTTCTCTGTACCTGAAGACCGATCACCCTCTCCTGGGCCACTTCGATCCTGTTTTGTTCGTTTCTGATCTGGTAGCCCCAAGCAGTGAATACTGCTCGTCGCTTCTGGTCAACTCGCTAGTTATAATAATAATGATAATAAGATAGTAACTAAAATAAGCCTTTAAACAAGTAAGTGCTCGATCGCGTCGTCCTCCGAGGTCGCCTCGGCACCCGCCGTCTTCGACCACATTTGCACCACCAGATGACAAGGCTGTACATGTCCAGCGCTTCACCGTCCTTGCGCCAGCCGACAAAGCCGTATTCGCAGAGCAGCTCAACCGACTTCTCAAGCTTCAAATCGGACTCTGCTGCAGGTAATATACTCATCGGAATCGCCTTTGAGTCTATCCACCGGATAAAAGTCAGAAGACGGACAGCGCCAGCGTCCGTCTTGCGGATAGCGTCAAATGACACTATCCACGTCGTTGCTACAGCTCCTTGCGACTCACTATAGTGTGTCTCGTCGCGAAGCCCTCGGCTGAGAAGGTCGATCATATTCTGGTCCGCAGATTGGCACCGCTGCAGGTAGCGAACAACAGGTGTTCCGGTCTTGTTCATATACGCTGCCGCCTGTGCTAGCGTCAGGGGCAAGTATGTCAGCTTCTCCAATAGCTCCTTGGAGGTATTCGTATTCTGCATCTGGCCCCGCCTCCATGAACAAGCATGCCTCGTCGAATGCCGTACTCCAAGTATTACCAACAGAAACGCACCCCGTTTCCACCTTGTACCCAATTGCCATTACCCCTGGGCCTCCGTGTGCAAACCACAAGGAAACGCGCCTCATTTCCTTTCCAGCCTAATAACTCTCAGCTCGCGTATCCATGCTCAAAGGAAACGCACCTCATTTCCTCTACATAAACAACCAATAGAATCCCTGAGCACTACCACCTTGTTGACGAAAAGAGTAATAGAAAAAGGGCCGCAAGGAAGCTCATCGCTGCACATATATACCCTATAGAACCCTTCATGACAATAAGAACATGTCTTTAGTCGCCTTTCCTCGCCTCGTCTGTCACTCTTTGCTACAGCACACAATATAAAAGCGCAACTTTAGCGGCCACCATGGCTTTGACTCCGTCAGGACCCTTGGCCGAGGGCCATCACCCTCCATCAGAGAAGCAGCGACAGAAGCTGACTTCGTTGGGCCTGTTTTACAATCCAGCCCCTTAACCCGCTATCATCTGCGTGGAATGCGGCTTCGCTCTAAAGGCTAAAGCTGACCGTGTTTCCCGACACCTAGATGAGAGGCACAAGACTCCTAAGGCTCTACGACGCGGACTAAACCAGCTGATCAAGTCTCTCAATCTTCCCGATCCAATAGAGCTACCACCACAGCCCGGCGGATCTCAACCGCACCCAAAGCTCGAACTTCAGTCCGGCTTCAGGTGTCGGCATTGCGACTCTTTATCCTCCAGCCTGAAGGTGCTAGATCAGCACCTCCGCCGTCAGCATCGTGATAAACTGCGCTCTTCATCAAAAGCCCACGTGCGCGAGGACAACTGGCGCCGCGATCATACCATAGTCGGTGTTCATTTCCAGAGCTGGGCCCGCAATGATGTCTCACGCGCGTGGATAGTGTTACTCGGCGACAAGTCCTCATCCACGGCGCGACCAGACACACATCGGCTTTTATGACATCCGCTTTCCTTACTTAACTCTCGTTCTCGCATATGGCACCGGCATGGCTTTAGCCTGTCGGGTCATTGAGCATCTGACAGTAAAACCATGTTGAGTATCGCTGTGGGTTCTCAGAGGAAGAACAGTTCATCGATTGAAATAAGAGATCAGCAGGATGCTTTGCGAACAGGTCCGAAAGTGAACCAAGCACATTGCATATCCACTGTCACTCCGTCAATCTCCCAAATTTGTCAGAAGCAGCACTGCCCAGCACGTGCCGGCATCGGAGCAATGATTGGTGTGGTGTGCCTTAGGAAGAACAGAAGCTGGAAGAAGGGTTCCGGAGTCGGCGGAGTGGAACCCTAACGATAGACTTCGGTAGGAGACTGTAGGTTACAGAGGAAGGGTGTCCGTTCCCAAGCGAGGGGTGCGAGAGCGCGGATACTCTTGGGTGCCACCTTCACGGTGAAGTTCGTGCGTCCCAACAGCCTGCATCGCTCCTGAGGACTGGGTCATCACATCTATTCGCGTTGGCGGGCCAGCACCACGATATCGCTTGCTATTGAGACCACCTACCGAACGACACCTGCCATGTCACTGCACGTGGCATCCCGTCCCGCCCATCAGCTAACTGCGCAACGCATAGAGCCACGGATGCAATTGCGTCCGCTCAAGCGTCTTACCCCAGCCGGATCCGAGAGCCCCGAGCAAGAAGGCCGCCAGCATTTGGATCAACCGCAACCACCGCCTCAAGGTCCTCCAGGCGGTGTATATGCAACTACCACAACAAAGACGATTACGTATGCCAGCATGGTATGATGCCACAGCTGCAAGGTCCCCTATTACAGTAACTCCCCACGCCCAGCCTGTCAACAAGATCATACAGACGCTTGCCCCGCTCCAGATCGCTTGGCACTCACCACTCGGGTCCTCTCTCAACCCAATCACCGGTAGCCGCTTAGACGGGGTTCCTCTATCTGCCTTTGGAGACTGTGGCAACCACCAACATAAACAAGGCTACTTCGCCGGTCTCCACGTTATCGGAGTCATCAGACCATCCTGCAACTTGGGATCCAAGCGTATATCGCTAATCGCTGTGGACGCCAAGATAAGAAAGGAAATATCATGGGTCAGAGAACATGCACTCTCTTCGATACCGCCGAAACTAACAGGTACAAGTGCACGTTGTGGCAGACAATACCTCCCAGTTCAAAGCAGACCACCACAGGCACTCAACCGCCCCGATTGTAAGTAGCTAGTATCTTAACGCTTGATATTCTTGCTAATGCGCGTAAGACCTTTCACAATGAGGAAGCCGGAGATATCGTGAGCTGGCTGACCAGGAGCTGTGTTGCGGCAGATGGTCAGTGCATCATCGCGTCGGCTCATACTGTGTATAACGTGCTCGCTTCGAGCCGCCCTGACCTGATCCGAGCGTTGATGCGCTCTGACTGGCCGTTTGCATTATGAGAACCTGGGCCTACCCGCTGGACAGTTGCTGATACTGCCCTGTGCCAGACCAAAGTTTCACTGTCGACCAGTGCTCTCCTACCACCACAACAGAATCATAATGAATCTTGGCAGGACACCACTTCTAGGAAGCGCAAGCCATCCACGGCCTGGCGATCTCCCGGCGCTTACGGCACTTCAGAGGGAGGCCTTAGCGATCGAAGCCATTGGACGGGCAATGCAGCTGAGATGCGCACCGAACCAGGTGATATCCACCTCATTAATAATTTCACTGTCCTGCACCGCCGCAACAGTTTTGTCAATGGCCTGCACACCTCGCAGAAACGCTACCTCGTAAGGATGTGGCTTCGAGACGATGTGGAAGGGTGGAGCATTCCCTCCAAACTCCGCGATGAATGGGATCGGGCTTTCGCAAAGGGTAGGCAAACAATGTGGCATCTGGAACCAATACCGGATGGCTTCTTCCCTCTTAGGACGCAGGCGAACTGAAGCCCGGCGGGCCCAGTAGGGTTTTCTGAGCATCAGAAGGAGCCTGGTCTCGACACTCCGAGAGCCGCTGCATCGTTCGCGCCATTGCACGTGTGTTGAGTCAGGCCTGACGTGACTTAAATTCCTCCTCGGCTGTAGCCGCCACCCTGCGGCTGGCCGGGCATACCGCTGGCAATTGACCACCGCCAACTCCTCTCGAAGTACCATCGGCAATGTTTGTCTACCCGGTGGTCTTGGTCTCTAGACTGAATTTGGACAATAGCAACACGCGTGACCTTTACGATTATGACGGGCAGCCTTCCGACACCCATCTTGTCACAACCCGTCGGCTGGCCGCCTCACTCCCAACCACGCGAGCCCGGCACGACTGTGATAAGTCCTGCCAGTGCAACAATGTCCATGGTGCTGTCGTCCGATAGTGCGACCCGGGCCCACAGACCCTTTGACAATGTGGGGAATGAAAAAGGAAGTCTTAAATCCTTAGCCTGGCCCTCCAGCAATGTGTGACTCGCAGGATGCCTGCATCCACCTATAAGATCCTGGGAATACCGAGATAATCCAAGTTTTCGCAGTTTTTGCTGTTGTCATTGTTGCGTCATCGACGAGGTCACATTGGGATACGGAAAGTGCAGATCCCTGTCGGTGATCCTCATTACGAGGGGCTGGGATGCAACTCTGCCATCCCCTCCTACCACGGCAGCTCCCCCGCCAGGTTTTCGTCTTTCTTTTCCGAGCATAGTTCAGATCGGCGCTGTAGCTTCACGGCAGGGTTTGAGAGGGTAAGTTTCCATTCCAGAAGCTAACTCGACACATCTCGTGCGAATACCGGTATATATTTGTCGCCTTACTTACCGAAAAAGCGATCCGGAGAACTCCACATTGCCTAGTCAATACAACTCTGATTGATCGTCCTGACACGAAAATGAATCGGCCCAATATTTACATCTTTGATGCGGGTACTTCGGATCCTCGGACACTCTCGATGACGTTTCCAGCAAGGGATTCCGGGGTCCTCAATGAGACTCTTCGACGGCAATCCATCCTCCTGGGCACACTGCCTAGCGCACTGTTTCCAAGACATCGAACATGGAGCGGTGGGCTGCTCTTTACATATCCCGAACATCCATCTACCAGTCAGTCGTGCCTCACAAACCCCAAGTCTCACGTGACTTGTCGCCATCAGATGGCCCATGCTGATTGAAAGTGGGACTTGGTTTTGAAACGCATCTGTCCATGGTAGGTCAGGTATCAGGAGGGGGGCGTTTTATCACCGCTACTAACCTGAACGATTTCTAGGAAGCAGTGCAATATCCTAAGCGTGTCTTGTACCTCCAACTTTTGTTATTAGGGCTACGTTGATGGTTTATGGTATCAACGCTCCCGGCTCTGAACAAACCTTGTTCGAGCTTTTTGGACCGTCGATTGAAGGGATTGATATGTAGATATGAAGTGCAAGTCTGCTCAATTTTATGAGAGTACATCTGGTATGATCACAGGCTGTGACCCATGCAGCTGTGCCCTTTATCCTTTCATTCTGGCTTATTCAGGGTCTCCCACTGGTTCAGCTAGAGAGTCCTAATAGCGTCATATAGATGCTAATTCGATGTACTGAATGAGGGAGGAAGCCGGGCTTATTACTCCGGCCTCAGACGCCTCTACCAGCGGGGTCCATCAGTGGTTCATTTTGCCTGCAACGCGCTCAGTATTTCGTTCCAGTTAGTACTAACCTGAGATCTTCCTCGATTTTCTGGGCCAATTCATGACATATTCCGATATTATGCGTATGAGGTTTTAGTAAGACAGGTCATGTTCTTTCAGTAAGGACTTGCTGGATCTGCGGTAAGTCTTCACATATGCCGATAATAGAATATCCTCAGGTCACACAGAAGCACTAAGACTGAGGATTGATCAATGCAGTTTAACATCCATTTATCCTGAGAGCTTGAGAGAATGTCAATGTAATACCTCGGCTGGAGTACTACGTGTGATGATATCATTTTATCGTCCTTCTTTTGAGGAGGCTCCGTCCTGGTGGGGGATTCTCTTTGACTTGGATGTGGGCTGAATATTTTCGGGCGTCGTCATTGGGACCGGTTCGGCGAGCAAGCGGAATAGGCTATTGAGTAATGGTTCGAACTCACCGGCTTCGAGGACTGCGATCTCTTTAAGTACCAAGCTTGCTGATACGCTTGCAGACCATATTCGACTTAACTTGCATAGTGGATCTGAAGTTGTAGCAAACATTAAAGGATAATCATTTTGCCATAAGCCCTAACCATTCCTTTCCAGCACGTCAATATCTACTGATATACTCTCAAAATATGGGGGCCAACTAATACGTTTAGGAAAGAAGAGGAATCTCTTAGAGTGCTGTCGTGATAGGATGATTTAAGCTTGCCCTCTGGACAAATCCTCGAACCGGAGGGCTAACGGGCATTAGGCCTGTGTGCGGAACGTGTAACCTCAAGAGGTTTCACCTGCCATGCAAAGTTGTATATCCCAGACCCATGATGAGTTCAAGACTTGGGATGCTGTGGTACGTCGAGAAGCCTTGAGTCCAAGATGCAATAGAAACATGTTGACAGCGGGTCCAGCCGATGTAGAGTCAGCAACCAGTTCAATCGTGCGATGGCGAACTACTAAGTACGAGCGACTCAATTGGGGTAAAGGCTTTCTCCTCAGGGCGATTTTCGAGGTATCGGGTATAGCATTTATCTTCGGTGATAGCAACCCTCCAGAGGAAGCTGCCGGTTCGCATGACCCTATAGATGATTTAGGAAGCCTGGACCGAGACTGACCGGAGTCGAACTCCTTGTCGGTGTAATCCTCCGGAGCGATGTATGGCTTGGAGCTGCAGAGCTCGGACACTACATGGTCGTCCTACCAGGCCAGGCGGGAGCAACGGCTGTTGCCAAAGTCGCTAATCTTAAGCACGCCGTTCGACGTGAGTACAGATCACCGCCAGCGCAGAACTCCATCAGCTCGCATAATAGCCCTTCTCGTCAAGGAGGAGGTCGATTGTACGGCCTACGTTGGAGTGTCGCAGCGTGCTTGAGATGGAGAACTCGGCAGCCAGGCGCTTGCTGTACCCGTTTCCGCCTCTTCAAACCGCTCACGGAACTGCTTGACGGCAGACAGTTCCTCGCCGACTCCATGCTTATCTTGTGCGAGACACGCACCGTACTGACAGCACCATGGCTGACCACTTCATGACACCTGCCGTACTTCTCCGACAGAATCGCAGATGTGGGCCTAGCCCTGAGGCTTCGGAAGCTCCCCCGTAGATTTGACGGCCTCCCTTGGTGACGGCTCCAGTTGAGATTGTGCTCGTGGCCTCCCTGCAGCGCCGGGCTCGCCACAAAGCGCTGTAGAGGGATGGCCTTGTCTCCCGCGGGATTGGCCGCCTTTGACGAAGGCGGCTTCTGAAAGGCCTTGCCTATCGAGAAGACTAACTGAGAATGAACCCCCGCCCGGGTCACCGAGGACGGGTGGGACGCGAGGCTGTGTGACTGTTCGGGACTCGGCTCCGCACCAGCCGCCTTCTCGTCATCCTTCGCGGGAGCAGCATTCGCGGTTTCTTTCGGTGGGAGAGCGTTCTGGCGCCGCCTTTGCTTGACGTGAACGGAAGCCGTAGTGGACGAATGTTACAAAATGGATGGAAGCAGAACCGCCCTGAGGATCCAGTCCTTTGGCAACAGGGAACCCTCAGTAAATTCGGGGCTGGCTATTCAGCCTCAGAGTGCGACGGCATGTTCAAATATATCTAGCAGTCATAGCCCATGAGTTCATCATATGTTGGCAGAGTCTCAACGGCCAGGCGACGTCAGCCCCAAACGAGAACAAGTCAGCAGAACCGGGGTTAGAACTTACATGAGTGCGCAAACGAATTGGTACGCTCGCTCTGTGGCCGTGGTCCGCCCCTTCGCCCCCTTCCGTCTGCTGCGAAGGATTGCCATCAGCCTGTGAGAGCAATGTCGGCGGCCGTGGATATGCCACTTGGAGCGGTACCGCAAGGTACAGCTTGCTCGCGTGCACACCGCCAAGGGAGACGTGAAAAAGCAACGCGTAAGAACGAGCTATGAGACCGCTGCAGAAGTTAGGCAGTAGCCGGCGTGGCGGACTTATATGCACTGGGACTGATGTATGCCAAGCAGCAGCCCCTTGTTTGACCGACGACTGAGAACCTAGCCGGCCAAGCGACATGACGTTGCCAGTCTGAGATACACCTGCGCTGCGGCGAGAGGGCGCGTCCTGAGCATAGCGCGGTGCGTCCTCACCTTGTTGTTCATCTGGTTCATGTACGAAGCGTTCTGGAGACGAGAATGTCCATTGGAAGTCCCGGAACTCCTGGCTATCCAAATTCGCCAAGTCAGTGTGCATGCATATGGGCAAATGGTCCGTAATTAGGCTCTGCGTGGGCATGGAGTGTATCGTCTCAGGCGCATAATATGTCTTTGCGCAGATGGTGGGTTTGACTTTGACGGTTGCGTATCGCAGGTACTCGAGAGCAGTTAAGTCACCTTCGAGAGTAAAGTGAAGAACGCATTTGGTGGAGCAGTGAGCATCATCCGCGGTATATGCTAGCGGTGATGGTTCCTTGGTATTTACAGTAACGTATCCCAACCTACCATGGAGAATGTTCTTCCAGAGTGGCCGACGCACACTGAGTGTGAACTCGCCGGGAAAACTTTCAGTGTTGATGGGAGGGGGGATTTCGATATAAGGAAGGAAGTCAATTAACTTGGTCATTATAACGGTGACAGCCGATTCGTCATTTGCAGTCGTTTGTGGGTTATAAGTCAGAACGGCCTGAAGAGAGTAGGATATCGATATGCCCGGAAAGGGTGTCGGGCTCCAGTCGGAGAAGTAGGCATTGCCAGTGTTGAACGACGGGGGGAATGTCCGGTATAGCAGCGAAGCGAACTCGGTTCCTTCGGGCACTACGAAGAGGAAGGGAACGCTGTATATAGTCTCGTTGCCCTTCATCTCAATACCAAGTTCCTGCGGTATAGAAGGACGACACTCAACATCTAGTACCTGGGATATATCAGCCACAATTCCTGCTATGAAAAGCTATGTTACCTGTTGGATTTCACACTAACTTTTTGGGAACCGCGACCGCGCCCTGCGGTACCAGTCGCGATACCGGTCGACTCTTTACCTGTCCATCGCATCAGGGATGTGCTCTCAAAGTAGCGTAATTAGGGATGGACGGCCGGCTTACCGGACAGATACACCTCCGCCCTGCTGAAGCGCAGTGGCTCTTTCGAGGACACGCGAACTCGGCCCTCTAGTTGGTCGGCTGGTCGCACGCATCTGGAACCGACTGTTGCTTTACAATGGATGAAGTCTATATTCACCTCGACGTCATTCTTGTCGCAGCCCGGAGCTGGGTTTGGATTATCCGGCATGATCGTGGGGGTTGAGTTCCCTCTCATCTGACGCGGGGAGACGATCAGCCATATGCCAATGGCTGGGAACACTGGCGACGTGAAGGAGCGTCTCAGCCTGGCTGTGCAAGGGTCTAGGCAATCTGAGCGTGGAGAATCGGGTACCAATAACAGGGAGGTCGACTTTTCTGCGGGCACCCTCCCGCTATTTATGTTGGAGGACGGAAGTGCGGACCCTCTCAGCCTGTCCAATCAGGTGGCAGCAGCGACAAAACCTTGGGTCGAGCGCAGAGAACAGCTGCAAAGGAAGGTACACCAAGAGCCGTACCTCTCAAAACTGTTATCTGCGTTGAGGTGCCCCCAAATTATGAGCAAGACACCACAACCTCTTCTATACCAAAGCTTGCACATTATTTTCAAACCCGAAGCGAAGGCGAGACAAGACCTTCAATTTCCTTAGATTGATTCTACTCCCGTATGTCCGACGGACACGGTATCTGCCCAAGGCCCCTATCCGGATTCAACCACGAAGCCGCAGAGTAGAACGCCATGATCCTGAGTTTACCTACAATATCTGTCCTAGTTGCACCTGGAAGTTTTACACCCTACCCTGCTGAGCCCTAGCCGAACTGTGGAGCGTTCAGCGCCATTACTGTGAGCAAACCGGCAATCAAACCGGCAGCCGGCAGTGTCAAGACCCAGCCGCAGAAGATAAATAACATCTGTCTCCAATTGGTCGCTCCAAAGTCGAGATTCATAAGGGAGACGCCCAGCACGGCTCCAGTCAGGCACTGCGTGGTGCTAACCGGCAAACCAAGGAGGCTGGCAAGCAGCACGGTGATGGCAGCGCCAACCTCCGAGGAGAATCCTCGCGTTGGGCTCATTTGCGTGATCTTGTTGCCCAGAGACCGAATAATATGGAAACCCATGAACCAGAATCCTGCGCCAAGGAGGAAGCCCGCGATGATGAGTATCCAAACAGGAGTGTCCGCGTCTTCCGACACCACGCCTGTCTGGTATGTCTGATACGCAGCCACCCAAGGTCCGACCGCGTTAGCGACATCGTTAGAGCCGTGAGCAATAGACATCATGATGGCGCTGGCAACCTGCGCATAGGTCCAGAGATGCTCAACTCGGTTGTCATAGCGGTTGGCTTTGCTGTGGACGGCTGCAAGGTGAGCAGAGCCCTGGGTGACGCAGTCGCGGGTAACACCCTGGAGCAGGAAGTACTTGGTATAACTCCAGAGACGTCATGAATGGTAGATGGGAAGGCTTGCGGTAGGGGCGAGGAATCGCTCCTCTGGCTCCGGTTGGCGCTTCACACGTCGGATGACAGTTCCGCCTTGGACCGTGATATCCCTCCCGCGCTCAACGTCGTCTAGCGATGCGGGGACCATGTTTCGTTGTTCCGGCCGTTGTTGCCGAGTGTAGGATTGCCACCTTCTTCCTTTGTCGGATGTTCTCTGCCGTCACTCTCGGGGCCACTTGATTCGTCGTGGGCGCTTTCGTAGTAGTCGATTACGATAGCGTCGTCCTTACCAGGGAAAAATAAAGGAGGGTCTTCGCGCAAAAGGAGAGGTCTAAGGACAATATGCCAGGGTCTCATCCGCGGGTCCTTCTTGACAAGGCGTCGTTGGAAGTAGGGCATGAAGAAGATGTACGCAATCAACAGGACACCAAAGAAGACGCCGAGCACAATGCCCACTGCGGTGCCGGCACCAAGATCCTCGAGACTTGGCGCGCCGGGAGCTTCAATGGTGATGAAAAATGCCAGAACGGCACCGGTAAAGGCAAGGTAGAAAGGAATGGCCTTCATGGCCTTCTCGAATGAGTTCACGCTCCAAGACGGAAACTTAAGAGTTGCGAAGAGTATGGCAGCGAAACATGCTGCGAGCGCGGGCGCGACACCCCACGACGCTGATATCCGCGACACGCCGCCGAAGTCCCAATCCCATGATACCTGGGCCTGGGACGCGATTCCGGCACCAACCAGTGCACCAACAACCGTTTGTGTCGTGGAAACCGGGAAGCCCAGCTTGGTCGCGGTAAGCAGCCAGAATGCACTGCCGATCTCCGTGCAGGTCATGACGAGTATCAAGACTGAGGGTGTTTCAACGAAGCGATTGAGGTCAATGATGTCGCCTTTGATGGTTCCCGTGACACGGCTACCAAGGGCAACGGCGCCGACGAATTCGGTCATCATTGACAGTATACCGACCTGAGGCATGGTCAATGTTCGGGCCGCCACCGAAGTGGCGTACGGGAATCATCTGCATGACCTTGGGTGCATTTTCGGCTCTGCTCGTGCGCGAGACCCTCCGATTACGAAAGGAGGCCGACGTTGTCAACCGCGGGCAACCCTCAGCTATCCACGAGTCACTGCTACCGAGCGAAGAGTCGCAGCTTACCGCACGCACGGTGCCCCGCAAGGCGTACGCTCAAGAGCTGCTTCTTGGTGCCAAGGAGAACGTCAGACATATATGGCGATTTATTCTGGCCTCCAAGGGCGTTATGCTGCTAGTAGTTGCGATGGGGTCCTATTACCCGGTGAAACTGGCATTTGAGACGTTCATGCTTCAGTACACAACAAAGAGGTTTAATTGGACTTGGTCTACCGCAAGGTGAAGATGAGATCCTTTCCTACGGCATTGAAGTAACGTCTGTTCTCTAGGCAACATACTACTACACCACTGCCAAAGCGGCTGGCCTCCTCACAGGCGCAGGCCTTGGCTACCAGCGTGGTCGAACCGCACACCGTCGCCACTCTGAATACGATGGTATCGAGTACTGAGACGCTGATGGGGTCAGTAGGAGCCCCCAGCGTTTGGCTGGCTGATGAGTCGGGGTATGGACCTTGGTGGCTCTTGGTTGGGCCTGCCATTTCTCGCTGCCGCATGTTTCAGCGTTATGTCATGTTTGCTGCAAATCCTGTCCCTGGCGGGGGATGCGAAGGGTGCGTGTGTGCTTAAGTTAAGTTAAGTGTATTTTCCGTCCAGCGGCCAGATGGCCGCTCAAAGCCCCTATAGGGTACGGGGACGTGCTGGGCTACTGGCTATGTCTAGATACAGAGAGTGGATCTTAGATTAGTCATCAAATTGACAAAGTTTGACCACCCCTTGTTGATCCAGCTCTGGGCGTAAACAGAAACCACCATCCAGCATGGCGTCGGCTCTATGGCTCATCCTTCCTTACCTACTGCCCGTCAGCGGGTCATCTAGGTGCAGCGTGTTGCGTACTGCGTGCATTGGTCTTTGTTTGGGGACCGGCAGAGACCCTCGTCGTCGGCTGCGCAAGCGGCCTTGAGTGGTCCCAGTCAGTCGTAGGGTGTTCCAGCACCCTACGGCTGGCTGAGCCCGGAAGAGGAGAATGGAACTTGAAGATTGTGCACAGGTGTGCGTCGTTGAGCTCCGTCCCTAGTAACGGAAGCAGACCCTCTCGAAGAAAGCGCTGCTTTTCGCTATCTTGACGAACTCATTGAAGTTCTTGCCTATTGCACGGTTGACCGCCGCAGTCGGTGAGGGTGCCAGCCTCATCCGACATCGCGGCGGCACTTTCCGGCAGTAGAAGATGTGACTCGGTGCTTTGCGTCGTCCGCATGAACAAAGGAGCTGCGCGTCTGCGTGTTCAAGCCGCTCGTGGTAGTCCGCAAAGTCGCCATGTTGTGACCTAGCAGCGACGAGATGGTGCAGAGTGCCTCGTGGGAGGTTCAGCTCCGGTGGGCATCGTGTTGTGGCTGGGAGCTTGAGGGCTCTGTAGTTTTCTGGCGCGGATTCTTCCCACCAGACCTGGAACGCGTCCTTCGATCGCTGTCTGGCGGCTCGGCGCAGGTATGCCAAGGTTGGGAGAGCGCCTGTTGGGGTTGCCTCGAGGCATCCAGCCTTTGCCAAGGCGTCGGCTTCATCGTTACCAGGAATCCCTGTATGGCCTGGGACCCAGCGAACTGTTGTGGCACCGTGTGCGGCAGCGAGGTCTTGGAACTCGATGAAGATGTCTTGTGAGGAGTCGGAGGGTTTGCCGCGTAGGCACCTGGCCGCGGCAATGTTGTCGAGACATACGATGATTGGTGTCGGAGCGGAACTTCCTTGATGTTCGAGGGCTGCTTTGAGCCCTTCAAGGGCGCCGGTGGCCTCGGAGTCGAAGACCTCAGCTAGGCCAAGACGGCCGCAGCCGCGGGCGATTTGTTGTCCGTCCTGGTGCACGGCGAATCCATAGCCAGCGGCGCCTTCGTTTGTCTTCGAGCCGTCGGAATAGACGACCAAGGTAAGTGATGGTAGGTCTTGGAGCCAGTCCCGGAAATCTGCGGCTGTGTCCTTTTTAGATGCTGTCTGAAGAGGTTCTTGTTTGCTTGGGCAGTGCTGTAGCAGCACCGGTCTCTTGCAACTCGGCAAGAGCTCATTGGTCCTGCGAAGGCGTGTCCGAGGGGCTGCAGGTGTTTGTTGATACTTTCGCTTGATTAGCCTGATGATCGGTGGCGTGATGGCCGTGCGAGTGCGGGAGGCGAGCGGGTGCGCTGCGTCGAGCCCCTTGAGACGAGCTGCAAATCGCAAGCGCGATGCTTCCAGCAGTTGTGCAACTGGTGGGATGCCACTCTCCCGGTGCAAGGTGGCTATCGGTGTAGTTCTCCACACCGGTAGTACAGCTCTCATAGATTGCTTGAGGCATTTGTTCATCTTCTTGATCAGGGACTTTACTCTGGTTGATACGCCTTTCGATGGCTGCGACCACGACGGGCGCGTCAAGCCTGGGTACCACGCTTCAGCTCCGAAGAGGAGGACTGGCTCGACGCATGCCCGCACGGCCTGTCTCACGAGTGACGGGCGAGGTCCATGTTTTGTGTTTGTGAGGCCACGCAGATGGCGTGCCACATTTTGCGCCTTGGCCGTCCACTTCTCAACGTGTGTCTTGAAGGATAGTGTCCTGTCGAGCCAGATCCCGAGCCACCGCATCGCGGCTTCGGGCCGCTTTACCATCTCGCCGTGCCTCACCGGAGGGGGTTCCCTTTTTATGGGCTTCCTGGAGAAGTGCATGACTTCCGTTTTGTCGGGGTCGAAGGAGACGCCGTTCGCAGCGCCCCAACTGGCCAGTTCATCGATTCTCTGAGCTGCTTCAGCAGCCGTTGCCTCGAGTGAGTCGCCGATGCACAGGATCGCCGTGTCGTCGGCATACCCGAAGCGGCCTTGCGCATTGCCCAAACGATAGATCGGCTCAGTGTAGAGCAGGAAGAGGATCGGGGACGTAGGGGACCCCTGCGGCAGGCCGCATTGCAGAGGTGTTGAGGGTGTCGTTATGTCTTGGTATCTGATGCGGGCTGACCGGTCGCTCATGAACGAGTGAACCCACCGTGCGATGTGCTCCGGCCAGCCTTGTTCCCGGAGTCTTGCTGTAAGGCGGTTTCGCATCACAGTGTCGAAAGCGCCCTGAATATCCATGGTGACAAGCGTCACGACCTGATCTCTGGCGAAAGCTTCTTCTATGTCGTGTACGAGGGCAGCGACAAGGTCGACCGCTGACCGCTTAGGCAAGGCTCCGCTTTGTTGCGGATGCAGGACGCCGTGGTGTATAGATGCCCAGGCTAGCCTCCCAGCGATGAGGCGTTCCAGGCCTTTCCCGAGGCATGAGAGGAGGGAAATAGGTCTCCAGGAGCGTGGGGAGGTGAGATCCCGTCGCCCCGGTTTCGGGATCATAACGACTTCAGCCTCGCGAAATGCTTTTGGGTGATAGCCCGCCGATAGGCATTCCCGAAAGAGGGTGCAGACGTGTTCCGCGATGGCGTGCCAGGACGCACGTAGTAGCTTGACCGTGATGTTGTCTGCTCCTGGTGATGTGTTCCCGGCTCGCAGAATGGCGTCCTTCACTTCTTCAGGTGTCACTTCTGTAGAGAAGGGAACTTTCCTGGGCGGGTCAATGGACTCCCAGGGGTCCAGTATATCGTTCTCAGAGGTACGTCGCTCCAAGGTGGCGCGTCTCAGTGCCTCGGCCTTCTCCTGTTGCGACTCGTATACCACGTCACCGACTTGTAGCGGTGGAGGCTGGAAGGGTCCAGGTGATTTGATCCACCTTGCCGCCTTGAAGATGGAGGAGCTGTCGGAGAGATTGTCGATAAGCTCGCGCCAGTACCTTCTCTTTTCTTTTCGAACAACGCGTTGGAAATCCCTTCTGGCCATCTGGGCATCTTTGCAGAAGCCCAGCGGGTAGGCCCTCCTGATCGCTCGGTATTTGGCCGCAGCGGAGGCGCATTCCTCTGTCCACCAGGGTGCGCTTCTGCCTTTCTTGTGTGCTGGTCGTCCCGCAGCCTTGACAGCCTTTTGGAGGATCGTCACAAGGTCAGATGCCAATGTGTCGAGCTCTTCGTGGGTAGATGTATTGATCGGCACATTTCTGACCGTAGCTTCGACAATCTCCACGAAACGCTTTACCTCCTCATCAGAGGAAAGTCGGACTCGATTAGTTTGTGCTGATGGAAAGCGCAGCTCGGGGAGGAGCACGCTTAGTGTGAAGTGGTCGGAGCTGGTAGCCAGGTGGTCCTCAATGGTGGCCTCGGCTAGATCGATATTGCTGAAAGCCAAGTCTATCGTGTTGCCCCGTGGGTTGGTAGGCACGTCGATCTCGTTCAGCAGAGCCAGACCGCTGTGTGATGCCCAGGAGGCGATTGCCTCGCCTCGGTGTTGCGGGCGACCTGTCTGCCAAGTGGGATGCTTTGCGTTGAAGTCGCCTGCCACCAAGCATTTTGGGGGGACGGGCCATTGTAGTAGGGTCTCAAGAGCGGCGTCGTAGCCTGGTTGCCGGTAAAAGTTGACTAGTGTAATGTCGTTCACTTTGAGCCAGAGTATGTCTCTTGACATTGCTGGGCGGACTTGATCTGCCAGGAGGCTGGGCCGTCTCCTGACATATGTCATGACCCTGGGTCGAGTGTCTGTGTTGATCCAGTGATCAACAGGGGAAAAGGTATCGTAGGAAGGATGCGTCTTGGTGAGACATTTATCCCTTATGATTGCTGTCCAAGGCTCTTGGAGAAGAACGATGTCGTATTGTTCGGTGTCGGCAAGGGCGAGGGCACAGTCGTGCGCGGGTGGGCTCTTGCCGACGTTTGCTTGGAAGATCCTAAGGCTTCCTCGTCCATCTCTATTCATGCGCGGCCATCTCGTCATAAGCTCGGCGCGGGTTCATGTTGTCGGCGTCTCTTGAGACGAGAGGCTATTGCCTCAGGCTCTGTTGCCTCGGGCTCTATGGTGGTTGCCACTACGATACATGACGGCGAGGAGACCGTCATCTCATCGACAGGGCTTGCGGGCCGAGTGGTCTGGCCAGGCACTGCTTCTTGATCGATCCGCGGCTCGGTCTCCCCGCCATCAGGCAGGGCTTGCCCACGATTGCCCCGTGACTCAGGATTCTTCTGATAGAATAGTTCTCTGCCGATCTTTCGGATCGCGACTTTCTGTTCCCTGGTCAGGTATCGTAGCATTCCATGCACCCTCTTGGGCCGTGCGAGGCAGTTGGTGGTGTCATCGGCTTCATGCGGTGCGAGGCAGTTGATGCACTGGGTCGGCGTGCTGCAATTTTCTGTCCCATGGGCAGGCTTGCCGCAGGTCTTGCAGATCGGTAGTCGTTTGCAACCTCGCGGGCCGTGGTAGCCCCAGCAGACAGTGCATTGTCTTGGCGGCTGTGGTTTGTTGATGAGTATAGCGTGAGAGCTCGTTCCAAATAGGGTCCAGGGACGTTTCGTCGGTTCCGTGAAAGACACAATGAGGGTCTTGGATGGGAGTTCGTTGGAGTCGTGACGGGATGGTTTGACACTTACAGGCTCGAGGCCTGTCTGGCATTTGATTTCGTCTAAGGTGGCTGTGTCGTAGTTCACTTCATTGCCTTGTAAGTCTGTAAGTCGACGAGGGCAGTTGGGCACAATATATTTGTACCACTTCTGGCTAGCCTCAACATTGATCGCGCCCAGTTCACGGGACCAGTCTTCTTTCTGTCGGAGTAATTTGTCACGGGTTGCTGCGTCAGCTGCGCGAATCGCCCAGCCGGAAGCAACCGGGATGGCATGAATTAGTTGAGGGTTTATGCCTGTCTTTTGCGCAACATGCGTTCGGATTGCGAAGCTGGTTTGTGTTCTAGCCTGTGCTTCGGGCTCAAGTCGCACGAAGACCCGGAGATCTTCAGCGGGGCGCACGAATGGAGTAGGTCCATGGGGATGTGGGAGGTTCTGTTTCTGGTGTTGATGGTGGGGGCGGACTTCAGGGGTTACAGCTGGGAGAGTGCCAGTTGACGAGCCGGCGACGACGCTGCTGTATGTCGGTATTAGCGATGGTGTAGTCGTGTTCAGGACCTGGTTCCAGTAGTCTAGAAAGTTGGCTGAAAAGCGCTGAGCAAAGTCCCGTTCCTGCTTGGACGTGAATTGTTTCGCTGTCTCCTCAAAGGCTGTACAGAAGGCTCTGAAGACGGTAAGCTTGGTGTTGTAGGCTTCGGTGTGTGCTTGGGCAAGCTGGTTAGCTGAGTCCGCAATGCTTATTGGTTGGCCCTCTCCTTGTGGCGCCTGATTCGGAAGAGCATTAAAGGTAGCGTGCTGCGGTCCCGTGACTACGGCAGCGGTGATCCGGTTGGTGGGTGATGATGGTGTCTGAGCCGGCTGTGGCTGTCGCCTTGGTAGAGCAGTGATTGGCCGCTCGACCGCAGGAACGCTTCTACGTAGTAGGGCCGCACGCGCCCTTTGAGGTGTGATGACTTCCCACGTGAGGCCATTTGGGAATGCTTCAGGGCCGGGCGTGGCAGCTGCCATCGCCGCGGCCAGAGGCTGCGCGGAGCGTGGATTGGGCTTTTCGTGGTGCAATTGTTAGGCAAATGTATGTGGGATAAGGCTACTTTCTTAACAGCAGCGTGCCAAGAAAGTATGATGACAAAGGAAGGTGAGGTGCGTGTGTGCTTGAGCGAGCTATGAGGAGGGTGTAGGGTAAGCAAGGAGCATGTGAAGTCCCCCGCTGCAGCTCCCCTTACCCAGGACTGTGATCCGTGATTCCGCATCAACCTTGAACTCTAACACAACTTCAGCACTCGCGGGTCTGACGTGTGCCTCAACGACAGGGAATCGAGTAACGCGGCTAAAGAAGTGAGAGGCCCAGTTCGAGGTAGCCGCACATAATGTCGGACGACGAGGACTTCATGCAGGGGTCGGATGAGGACCAGTACGCCTCGACCTTCTCCCACCATCCCTACCTGCTGACCTAGCTTGCCTGCAGGTACGACTTCGAGTACGAAGAAGACGAGGACGAGGACTCAGGCGACGTCGACACTGAGAACAAGTATTACAATGCGAAACAGATGAAAGCAAGCGACCCGGCGGACGCGATCCCCGAGTTTCTCGGTATCCCGGCGCTGGAGTCATAGCAGGGAGAATGGGGCTTCAAAGGCCTGAAACAGGCCATCAAGCTCGAGTACAAGCTTGGAAAGTACGACCAGGTCTGTCTCTAACTTCACACACGATGCTCCAAGCACTCAGCTGACAGCTACCAGGCCGCAGAGCACTACGCGGAACTTCTGACCTACGTGAAATCCGCCGTAACCCGCAACTACTCTGAGAAATCCATCAACAACATGCTAGATCAGATCGAAAAGGGTGCCGATGGTCCCGAGGCCATCTCTTGCATGGAGAAGTTCTACTCCCTGACCCTGCAGCGTTTCCAGAGCACCAACAACGAGCGGCTGTGGCTGAAAACCAACGTCAAGCTTGCGAAGTTGCTCCTCGACCGAAAAGATATTACCCTGCCATGAAGAAGAAGGTGCAGGAGTTACGCGCCGTATGCTGACTCGCCGACGGCTCAGATGACCCGACCAAGGGAACATACGCACTGGAGATCTACGCTCTAGAGATCCAGATGCTCGCCGAGACAAATAACAACAAGCTCCTCAAAGCCTTGTACCAGCATGCCCTCAAAGTCAAGTCTGCGGTCCCCCACCCGCGCATCATGGGCATCATCCGGGAGTGTGGGGGCATGCTGCACATGAGCGAAGAGAACTGGAAGGAGGCACAAGGTGACTTTTTCGAGTCGTTCCGCAGCTACGACGAAGCAGGATCTCTGCAGAGAATCCAGGTTCTCAAGTACCTTCTCCTCACAATGATGCTGATGAAGTCCGATATCAACCCTTTCGACTCACAAGAGACGAAACCCTACAAGACGGATCCTCGCATATCGGCCATGACGGAGCTCGTGGATGCCTATCAGCGTGATGACGTCCACGGCTATGAAAAGGTCTTGCAGAAGAATCAGGACATCCTCGCTGATCCCTTTATTGCCGAGAACATTGATGAGATCACACGCAATATGAGAACCAAGGGTGTCGTCAAGCTCATAGCTCCTTACACACGGATGAAGCTGGCAGGGATTGCCCACAGCTCAAGATCTCGGAACCCGAGGTGGAGGATATTCTTGGCTTCCTGATAGTGGACGGGAAGATGAAGGCCAAGATCAACCAGCAAGCAGGCACGCTGGAGATCACCTCGGATGCCGACGCTGAGCGTGCTGCTGCTGTCCAGATTCTAACCGCGTCCATTTCCGACCTTTTCACAGCCGTGTTCCACGACGGAGATGGATACAGGAACATGGACCAGTCAGCTGTGGAAGACCAAGGTCTGGACATGACGCCATTCTCGTCAAGGTCATCGGGTCCGGCGAGTCGAGGCATGGGAGGAAGACGGAAGGCTCGGGTAACGGACATGAGAGTCGGAGACCTGGCGGTCTGAGATCAGATCAGATGATGCAGCTTCTCGCTGCTACTTGCCAGTACCGTATATCGCTTCTTTTTTCCTGAGGCCTATGCCCGCAGTGGCGGTCAGGCCGACGAAAGCATCTACGTCATGTCCATGACGAGGTCTACGAAAGGCGTCACTGGTTGACTTTGGAAGCATGGATGACTGGAGGATTCTGCAACGGCCCCTGTGGAGCCGAAACCATGCCGTGACACTGACGAACCAAAGACAGGACTGTCGCTTGCGACTTCTCTAGCTTCAGCTGAATACGATATGCTTACGTGACAAGCGAGGGAAACCCGGTGCATTGGCAAGCCTATTGCTGTAACTCGAGTCATCCTCGGTGGGCGGAGGAGCCGATGCGGCAGATTCCAAATCAGCATTGATCTCCGATGCATGAATGACGTGAACAGATGGTACATGATGACGCTGAGCGACGAATCGGTCGGCCATGTCGGAGGTTTATTGGCAGTGAGTAGTGTTGATGTGTCGATGTATCGATATGAGTTGTTTGGGCTCAGTCGCTGTACGACGTAGAGCTGGCCTGGGTCAAGTGCGGCGGGCGGTGGTGATACCGTGCGTAGACGTGTCATGTTTCGCGGCGTGCTCTTGATAGTTGCGCTGGTCGGGCCTGCTCTGAAGGCACAACTGACCTCCACGGGTCAGTGCAATGCCAGGGGAAGCGTTGCGATCCGTGGAGGCCATTGTGCCCACAAGCAGGCGTATTTCGGCACTGTCGTGTCCTTCGATTTCGAAAATTTCGTTCGCGCTGTTTGTGAGGTTTCCTGGCGTCGGGGTCTGTCGACGGGACTGTTAAGCTCTGGGACGCCAGGACGAAAACGTGCGGCGTGACGAAGCTCACGGGCCACGGCGGTCCGGTCACTGCGGTCGCTTTCGCGCCGGACGGCCGCCAGCTGGCGTCGCTTTCGCTTGACGGGACTATTACGCTCTGGGAAACCAGGACGGGCACTTGCATAACGACGTTCACAGGGCACCGCGGTCGGGCCACTGCAGTTGCCTTCACGCCGGACGGCGGCCAGCTGGGGTCGCCGTCTGTTGACACGACTGTTAAATTCTGGGGCGCGGGGACGGGCACATGCTGACGACGTTCTTAGGGCACCGCAATATTGCAGAGCTGATTTTTATCGATGAAGGGTCCCAGCCATCGCTAAGGGTTTGTCCCCTTGACCATGGTACTCTATTTTGCGCTGCATTGGGTAGGTGTGGAATCTCAGTAGAGTCTTGGCGATTGTCCAAGCAAAAAGCCTAAACGAAAGCCCTATGAGTCGACAGCTGAACTGGACAGTCTATTTGGGACTCGACCACTGTGGATATGGGCGAGCCCCTGCGCGTCCTCGGCCGAATGCCTCCCGTGACCAGAAGGACCCTTCCTAGTTGATCTATAATGCTCTTGTAAGTGCCCATACCATAATTGAAGTGCGTACCCCAGCCTACAATACATGTGAAAGCTCAGCCTCCGCGCTGGTAGGGCTGCACGGACCTAGCGGGCGGCCTCTTAGGTCCCGTCCTGTCATGCCATTCTCTATCGCTTAGGGTGCAACTGAACTCGAAGCGATGTCTGATCTACACTGCCTTCACTGGAAGGTGGTGCGATTGGCTCCTCGATAGGCAGCTTCTACAGCTTCTCGCAAGGTCGCTCGGACGGCAGCCACAGTCAACACACGACCACCGGCTGTTCGGAGTTTACCGTCGTGTAATACTGTCCCTGAATGGAACATGAGGGTTTCTTCACGCGTATTAGTCCAAGTTTTAGCGAGCTGTTGGAGCCAGCCTCAAGCCACTTACCTGACCAGGAGCAAAATGTAACTTGAAGCCAGCCGATTCGAACCTCGCGCATAGGTATTGCAGAGGAAGTCGCCAATATATCAACTCGACTGCAGTCATAATTGGTGCATTAATCTCGGAGGATCACGGTGCAGCAAAACCCCAGTCTATTATAGACTCATACGAGGGGCTAGTCGATCTAGAGCCTTGGCCTTTGATCCTATATGCATGGTTCCCATTACCAATACGCGTGATCCTACATGCATGCTTCCAATTACCAACACGCGGAACTTGGTCGGTAAAACTATAAGCGAGTCTATTTTGCCAAGCGAAGCAGGTGGTCTAGGCAAGGTTGATCGAGTATAAATGAGAGTCTCGTGCCATGCCTTTCCTCCTAGATGATGGACAGTCTTCCTCGAAATATTATCAGCCAAAATGAAGGTCCCAACTATCCTCATCGGCCTTCTTGCTGCTCGAGCCCTCAGCAATCCTGTTGATGGCGGCCGTGTTGCTTTGAGAGGCGAATGCGGCGAACTCGGGGTCATGGATTGGGACCTGAACGCTCTCCCAGAGGACACCGATGTCTCGGAGCTTCGTCGTTGCAAGAAGCACCCATCCGAACTCGGCGTCACTAGCCCTCTGTTGAATCCCGACGCATCACCAGAGGATCTCGATAGCTCCTACGGGAAGAGCGAAGAACTTGGAACCTCGCCCAAGGAGGAACGGGGCCTAGACAAGAGATATTCTTGTCCTGACGGCTCCGGTCGTGGCCGTGGTCAGTTTGAGTATGATTATGGTTGTGATAAGGGCTGGTGCTGGAGGAACTGTGATGTGAATGTCGGGTCACCAGGCGGGGGAGAGGGCTTAAGGAAGCCGTGGTGTTGGCTGGCATACGAAGGTGGACACGGAGGCTGGACGCCCTGCGGACGCTGGCAGGATTGCGAGTGGTCTTACAATAACAAAAACGCAAAGTGTGGAAAGGGTAACTGCAAGGCTTGCGGCTGTGGCTGTTAAGGCAAATCTGAGCGCCTTCGTCGTTTTGCTTGGAGATTGGTGAATCAAGGTTGCTTCTTTCCAGTATCATCATGATTGTGTTGTCTTGCAGTATTCACATTCGTCTAGTCTGATTTTACGCAACTATAACTTGTTGCCCAAGTTGATATGGACAGCCTTAACCTGCGTGTATGCTTCCAAGCCAGCCCCTCCGAGCTGCGGTAGACCAAAATGGCGCTTGCTGACTGCGTCGTAGTGGGCGTGGGCGGGAATGAGGGAGGGGAGCCAGAAGTAATAGGTTCTCATACACAAGCGAATCTCCAAAAAAGCTTCATCTTCACCTTCACCTCCACCTTCAGAGACACCTTCAAATACACCTACGGCTTCAACTGTGGATTCGAGCTATCGCTGCTGGCTGTTGGCCCCCCCAGAGTATGGGCTCGCTCAGCACCGCCATCGTCTTCGGTGTTCTCATACCTGTCAAAGGAGGCGGCTGCCTCACGCCAGCCTCGATATCGGTGGTCCTCTGGAGCATGATAGGGCAGGTGAGTGTCTCAAAGGGTGGGCCGAAGCATGGCTGACAAGAGAAGTGCTTTTGGGGATATGCCTTTTGGAGAAAAGGAGAAACCTCCCTGCCGGCCTTGATAGGCGTCGTAGGAACTTGCGCGGCTGTCTTCCTTGGGGGTGGCATCCTGGCAGAGGAGCAGCCGACCGCTGGCCTTCCGATGATCTCGGCGGGCGCCGGCTTGTTTCGGGTTTGGATGACCTACGAGTGGGCGAGGTTTACACTGAAACTGAGCGAGGCCTCTGTCTTTCACCTAATGTTGGGTCATTTGGTCATACAGCTAGCATTCGTCCTTGTCGCCATCGTGGCTTGCGTTTCAGCCACTCTTCTGAGATCACCGCTCAGGCCTAGCATGCTCTCGGCAAGTAACGCCCAAGTCACGAGTCTACCCCTGGCTAACTGGTCAGGTCATCTCGGCAGTACATGGGGTCCACGATGTTATCGCGGAGATGTGGATCTTGGGGAACCAGCTGTGGAGATGGTATGGAAGTGAACCCAGCCGCGAGGGATCTTGTACGCCGAACCGCACTGAGGGCCAAGCGGAAGAGGCTGCTCCGAGCAAGGTGTGAGGCGCTACTGTGAGCCTAGTGTATCCACATCATTTGAAGACGCCTGCCAACATCTCATTCGACGTAAAGCAGCAAGTCAACCCGTCCCTAATTCAGATGGGGATCTTTGTAATCTTGGTAGCTCCGGTTTGCCTTGCCGTTAGGCAGAAGCGATCTGGTCCAGCGTTGGTGGAAAGTCAGCGGTTAGCTTTATAAAGACAACGGTTGCTTCCTCGAGCCCTATCCTCTAGGCCTTGGGTCGGTAAAGAAGCATCTCATACCTGAGGCGCGTACTCATGGATGTGAAATCCGACATCGATGCTCAACCAGCATCGCCTGTGGCCCGTGCCATTCAATCGTTTCCACGCGGGTTCCAATTCGAAATCCCGACGGCGCCCCGGCCAATCGACGCAGAGCAAGGGGTTCCAGGTGCGTGCTCCGCGAATTCAATTACTTGAGAGACACTACTTGTACATGGCCCTCAACAACGTCCGGATAGCTGGGATTTCCGAAGGCTTGAATCGATCAACGGCTTTCCCGAATGCCGTCTCTCGGAACCATCGATTGCCATAGCTAATGGTGAAACCCGTCTCTACAGGGCACCGACGCTTACCTCCGAGTCTACCGACCATTATGTTGAGATTGAGCCTGCAGCCGACAATCCATCCGACTGGGAGGTGGCCAGTATTCTGTTGGCTCTGCAAGCAGAGGGTCGGAACTCTGATATCCTTCATGTCGGTCCTGCAAACCAGGAATCGTCGAGCCAGCTCGCTCACGTACATCGTGGTGGAGGTTCCGGAGAACGGGCATCGCAAAATGCTTGTAGGGTGGAGTATGTTGGGGAAAAGCGAAGAGGCGAGAGTCCGCAGGACCGCAATGCCAAACGCGTACAAACAGAAAAGGCAGGGGAGTCGAAGTCATGGATGAGAACCATCTTACATGGAAGCTGATGTACTTGGAGAATACTGATTTCAACATTGATTTGTCTGTAAACCTTGTTTCGTACCTGGCTCGTGTTGGAACGTTCGGTCTTGACGTAACATCGCAAGACAAGTGCCACGAGGGTCACATGTGAGGCGGTGGAAACCAGATGTGCAATTACGAGTTCCAGAAATATTCATTGTTTGGTGAAGGGGTAAGATCAACTTCATTGAACTCGAACTGTTCCTACGTCCCGTAGTAGCTCGGCCGTAGATGCAGTCTTCGATGCCGCACTCCTGACCAGGCAGGGTTTTGTGCATGTCAGCAGCTTCATCGCCTCCAGCTCCTCCGCGCTGAGCTTGGCAATATGAACGAATTGACATCCGTTCGTGAGACATGACCCGCGGAGGTATGAGTTGTACCCACTTGGTCGGCTCCTTGGCCTGCAGGGATTCAGGCAGAAGGTGCCCGGGCGGGGTTGCCATCTTGGGTCGTGGACTAGCCGACCGACCCTCATCCGACAGCAAGCTTGAACCATGTCCCCCTTGGAACTCACCAATGAGGAGTACATTGATCTCCAAAATGGCCACGACACCACAGTATTCGTAGTTCCATCAACCAAATCAAATCCGAGCTCAAGGAGTTCAAGGACGACGTCAACCATTGTTTTGATGGCTTAGCCCGCCGCTTCGACGAACTCAAAGCCGAATCACATTGGGCGTAATACAGAACTTTCGGAATTCAATAAATCAATCGATCAAGCCCGAGGTTCGCCTCGGTTCGTTCAAGAGCCGCCCGCAAAGAGCCAGGCCATCCCGAGTCGCTTCATCTCGGGCCGCCCGGTGAGTGAAGAGAGGGTGGATTTCCCACGTGATGCGCTTCGTTTTAGGCAGCAGAATCATAATGATTGGTAGTTGGCAAGCAGACCCCAGGCAAAGACAGCTTCTATCACGGCCCGTTCTGGGTGATCCAGGACATAACGCCTAGCCATCTACAGCGAGGGAAGTCGTGCCCCCTTCCAAGTACGCCAAAATGATGGAAAATGGACGTGGTTCCCCCATTGTTCCTGCCTGACAATAGTTTACGGCATCGGAGCTCGAGGATTACGCGGCCGAGGCACATGGTGCGAAGACGAAGAACGCCAGGACGATATCGAACAAGCCAGGCAACAGGATCAAACACATTGCGAGAACACGGTTGCCCTCCCTGAATGAGGTGCCGTTTTGCCAAAAGTGGTGACTTCTGAACCTCATGAAACACCAAAACATCACAGAACAGTACAGTAAAGGGGGTTGTGTCCCTTTCGAGTACGCCCCAAGATAGAAAATAGACTTGGCCCGCCCATTGTTCCTGCCCGACAATAGTTTACGGTACAGAATATCGAGGAATACGCGACAGCGACGCGGATTGAACGGAACGGGCGACTGATCCCCATCGACATGACGTCGCGGGATGCACGAGATGGACATGGCAACACATCGAACAAGCATTGTTAAACTTCACTTCTCAACATCACAATTGAACGAGTCTACACAACACCAGTAACAACACCACACCCAGCTCAGAACAAATCTCTCAAGACACTTCATATACTGCAACATGCACAGCTAGCCTACACCTTATCACACTATCGCCGCAAAAGACGCCCTTGCGACGTGTCCTGTTGCTGATAGTGTCTATGGTGTCATGAGCAGGTACCGCCCCCAGAAATCAACGAGCATGCCCCGTGCACTTCAAGTACTTCCATCAAAGAACATCTGCACTTCATGCAGCGCACCCAAGACAAGAAACTATCGCTTAGGACAGCAGGCGCTAGGCTGCCCGGCGATAGAAGTACAGACAAACGGAACGATTGCAGGATGGATCCTACGGATCGGGACATTCGCTCACATCCACGACAAGACAAAACATCAGCGCAGACGAGTGTTTACTGTTAAACAGAAGCAAAGGACGGCTGGGAATGGCCTGACGAAGTCAGAGACACAGAACAACTATGATATCAAGGTACGTCCACACGCAGCGTAACTAGTACCAGTTAGTCTCTGTCGCCCGATGGAAGTGCCACAAACGCACCGGGAGTAATAGTCTCTCTCTCTCTCTCTCTCCCTCTCTCTCTGCGCGTGTGTATCCAAAGCGACGAGGTCTGAACAATAAGATAAAAAAAGC
Organism: Sarocladium kiliense; assembly: GCA_030734395.1. NCBI lineage: Eukaryota > Fungi > Ascomycota > Sordariomycetes > Hypocreales > Sarocladiaceae > Sarocladium > Sarocladium kiliense. The sequence goes on along the minus strand of JAUZTG010000032.1, from coordinate 80,777 downwards.
TTTAGTTAGCCAGACGACCCCATCGTAGAGCTGATCAATATTATCGGCTTGGGGAGTCTTTAATTAGGAACAGAATAAGCAAAAAGGAAGAAAAAGCCAAGAGAGATCGCAGGAGAGATTCCCCTGGGAAACACGACATAACTCACCTCATACATTAATGACTTAAGGACGGTGTTTCTTCAGAGCATTTTGGGTGTAATGAGAATATGCTTGGCTTCGCTTTGCATGCCAACACCCTTCAATGTACATATTGCACAGCTTTCATGCATGCATCTGCTACGGCGGCCGAGCTCATCTCAGCGCCTCGATGTCGTCCACCTCCTCCACCCCTTCCGTGGATATCACATATGGCGAGTTCTCGTCCATGCGGACGCTGTCCTCGATCCAGCTCCAGAACCGCAAGCTCGCCCTGTGGCGGTCGAAAAACACAAGCGAGGAAGACGCCTCTAAGCTGTTTGTAACAGACGTGAGAGAACCGCAACTTCTTAAGGGGTTTTCCGGTGATCCGCCGGATCCGGTGATCTGCCGGATCACCGCCACTTCGTCCCCTCGACATCAGTCGGCAACAATTCACCAACCATGGTGTCAATTGATGAGGCTCTTGATTTTCTGAAGTCGTCAGAGTCAGTTAATTATGCTGAGACTGCAAGACGTTTCAATTGCGACGAGACTACTTTGCGGCGCCGCCATCAAGGCAAACAACGGTCAAGACGGGATGCTGACACATTGTATAAGTCACGGCTGTCAAAACAACAAGAACGGGATCTTATTGCCTATATTCATAAGCTTTCGTCACGTGGCATTCCCCCTACCCTATCTATGATTAAAAACTTTGCCCAGGATATCGCGAAAACTGAGGTCGGAAAGAACTGGCCCTACAGCTTCGTTCAACGCAATCGTGATGAGCTCGGCTGCACCTGGTTCGATGGATTAGACATTGCACGAAAGAAAGCCGATAATGCCTCTAGATATAGAGCTTACTTTGAGCTTGTGAGTTGAGGTGCAAGGCGTCCGTTTCGTTGCTGACGATGAAAGATCCGCGCGAAAATCGAGAAATATGACATCCTCCCCTGCAACACGTATAATGCGGACGAGAAAGGATTTCTCTTGGGTGTAATCAATCGAACGAAGAGAGTATTTGCCCTTAGTGTCAAAAAGCAAGGCAAATTGCTCGGGGCAGCCCAAGATGGCAACCGATCCTGGATCACCTTCCTGGCGTGCATCTGCCAGGACATGACGTCGCTGCCCCCATTCCTCATCTACCAAGGCAAGCCAGGGCAAGTCCAGGACACTTGGCTGACGGAGTTTGACCCAGAGCATCAATCGGCCTTCTTCACGACCTCAGAGACGGGATGGACAAATCATGAGCTTGGAAAGGAGTGGCTTATCGGTGTTTTCGACCGATTTACCAAGGCGAAAGCTCGTAACGGTCGTGATTATCGCCTCCTCATCACCGATGGGCACTCTAGCCATGTTAATATGGACTTTCTGGAGTGGTGTGACCAACACCGGATCATCGTTGCGGTGTTTCCCCCTCATTCCACACACCGGCTGCAGCCCTTGGACGTGTCGCTGTTCAGCCCCCTCTCAACCGCTTACACAAATCAGCTTATCCAGTGGACGGCAAAAACACAAGGTCTTGTTGGACTATCCAAACGCGAGTTCTGGACTTTATTTCGGAACGCATTTGAAGCCTCCTTCTCTCCGGAAAACATTGCGAGTGGCTGGAAACGGACTGGTCTCCTGCCTTTTGACCCGGAAGTCGTCCTATCGCAGATCACCGAGAAAGCAGAAGAAGATTCAGATACAGGCGGAGACTCAACAGGATCTGTAGCCCTTCAACAGCCTACCGCTCGAGATTTACGTCGACTTGTTGACAAAGTGGTTGACAAATCGTCTGGTGACGCTGACCGCGACAGCCGAAGGCTGAAGAGTACTCTCGAAAGCCTTCAAGCCGAGGTTGAACTGCTTCGATATGAGAACCAAGGACTGCGCGAAACCATAATTCATGAGAAGCAGCGCAGAATGCGCGGTAAAGCTCTGAAAGACTATCTCTTTGATCGTACAGACCCTAATTCGGCCCAGGTATTTAGTCCAGCAAAAGTCGCCCAAGCTCGACTGAAGAAGGTTGCCATAGACACTCAAAAGAAAGAGGAGGCCTCGCGGAAGGAAAAGCAAAAAGCCCAACGACGGCAGCAGGCGGCGGAGCAAAAAACTCTCGGTTTGGAGAAGAGGAGGCAACGAGAGGCGGAACTGGACAGAAAGCGGCAGCTGAAGGAAGCCCGGCGGCAAGAGAAGGAGATCGATCGGCAGATCCGACAAGAGATGAAACGCCGCAATCAGGAAATGGCACATCAAATACAGCATGAGAGACAGGTGGCTTCTGAAGGTCGCGGGGAGAGTCCAGGCATTCGAGACGAAATAATCGTCGCTCTTCCACCCACATCGGGGCCGTCGGCAGCATCGCAAGCGGCAAACCTACCGAAGGAAAGTCAAAAAGGAAGGCATCGATCACCCCAATCTGCACAGCTCATCCGAAAAGGCCGTCTGTAGCTGTTGAGACTGATCGGGAGATGGTAGTTGCATTTCGGAGTTCAGAGCGGCCGCAGAGGAATAGCAAGCGACCACGATGGCTTGATGATTATGAGATAGATTGAGACGAATCTTTCTGGAAGGATTTCATTGATTTCTTAATTTTAGACGGTTTGGGGTCGTGGTTGTGAAGGTATGCTTGATTGATGTCTGGAATGCAGGTGCTTGTAAGTCCGGCAGATCACCGGATCCGGCGGATCACCGGAAAATCCCTTAATCCACAAAGCCCGTGGGAACTACTCAAGCTTCTCGCCCCATCACCCCGGCGCTGTTAGACAAGCAGCTGCGTGCATGGCCAGAGAGCAGGGGTAGGCGACAACATGCCTTCAGCTTTGCCACAGCGATTCTGCAATAGGCCAGCGCTTCTTCGTTGCTTTTGCCTCACACAACCTCAGCCACACGGCAGAGTTGCTGAAAATGGAGGTAACATTGGCACAAGTTTCCAAGTCCAGGCGCTACTAGCATGATGTGCCAAGCCCGTAACGCTCTAGACTAGCGCCCGGAGAGTCTGGGCTCGTACTGTAAAGGGCTGGAGTGCTTTACCAAATAGGGCGGTTGGGCTGGAATAGTCTAAGACATGGCTGGGTCCAGAGCTCTCACATCGACGCCACAGAGATGTCCATGTCATCTGGAGCATCTCGACCATACAGTATCAGGTTTAAGTGGCCTAGGACTATCGACCCGAAGCTTTTCATCGTCGCGCCACGCTGGCACCAGATGGCTCCACGTTTGCAGGATGGTCTCAGTTGAAGTCGAGGGCTTGCTTGGACATCCTCGCCTCGCGGTCCAGAGCTCTTGTCTGAAGGACATAAAAGGCGCTGACTGACCTCCGAGCACGGTCTGTAGTTTCGGCGATTCTCAAACAACACCGCTTTTTTACTGGAGTATTTTCCTGTGACGCTCCGGGCGCCCTCGACTTCGACCATGAAGATTAGTCATGCAGCGGGCTTGGCCGGCGCCCTCCTGGCCAGCCACGGTGTCGCAACCGGGGGGCCCTACTGCTCGGTCGGGACTACATGGGCCTTCGGCAGCAACATAGGAGCGGCGTGCTGCGCTCCGGTGACCAGACGACGTATGCATCGCCCTCGTGGGACTAATCCCGCCGAGGCGCCGACTTGCGAAGAGACCAAGGAACCGCCCTGCTGCACGGCGAAGGCGGCCGGCCCGCCTGTCGTCCAGAGCGGGGGATCCACCAACCTCCAGTGCGGATCCAAGTACGACCCGGCCATGAGCAGCCACGACATTGCCAGCGCAGTCACCTACAAGATCGAGCCCTGCGTCAAGGACCCGACTTTGACGTGCCTGCATGCTAAGGTTCAGGCTTCTTCCGATGCCACCGTCCTCGACATTCACCTCAACATCGTCAACCAAGGAGACACCCTTCCTAGCACTGGACTCGGTCTCTGGCCGTTCAGCAAGTACTGCGAGTTCTCCGGCACCGTTGGCAACTGCTGGGTGCCGCTTTCGGCTATTGAGGCTGTCGTCTCTTCTCATAGCCTCTGTAGCAGCACCATCAAAGTTGCGTTTGGCATCAAGGTCTCGTACTTGGGCGGCGGCGGCGATACATGTTTCGGGCAGGGAAACCCGCTCGATGGCAAAAACTGGTTCATGTCATCGACAATCTCTTTTAGCTGTCCGGGTGTCTGTACGCAATACTGCTGCTGCGAGCCACACATCGAACCTCCTCCCGGTGTCGTTTGCGAGGCAGGCAGTGCTTACGGCTACGGACTTGGCTACGCCGACTTCAACGGCGATCCCGTCGGCCCAGCCCTGTCGCCATTGCCCAACAGCTGCAAGAAGTGGGGTTTCTACTTCCCTCTGGCTCCAGCTGCGATGGCCGCGGGGTTGACGGGTACACTTCACGTTGGTGCGGGCCAGAACGACGTCAGTAAGGGACAGCCTGTCGGCACCTTCACGGCCACGCTGTCCGGCTCCAACCTTGACGTCTCGTACACCCTCACAAGCGGCTTCGACCTGAGCGAGGTGCATGTTTACGCGTCATGCTCCAAGCCGGACACCTGCGCGCCGGGCCGGTATACGTACCCCGGTTCAGGGACACCAGTGGATCTGTCGGGAACAACTGACACAAGCTTCTCCAAGTCGATCGCCATCGCTGGTGCGCCGTGTGATGAATACTACATCATCTTCCACGCAAAGGTCAACACAATTCTTCCGGCTGGGTCGACATGCCCGCCAAAGATGAACGATGGCTAGGGCCGCTGTGAGCAGCTGAAGATTGGGGCGGACTAATATGAAGATTGGCAGGTTAGGATGGATATGGAACTGGGATGGGTTAAGAACCGGCATGTGCCGCGTCGAGGTTTAGCACCAATTTGATCAATAGTGCGAATGTGCAATGGGCTTCCACCCAAATATGCCTGTTCCCCAAACGATTTGCCTCGCCCTGCCGTTGCATTGGCCATGTTAGTTGCCGGGAGAAGCGCTGGTTAGGTATATGTCGAGTGGCATCTCCAACGCCAATACCAATCCCCTGAGCTCTGCTGCATATCTGTGGAGGTGTCGGGTGTACCCATGTACCGCATCCGTTCAGTGCAGAGGCTGTACATGTGGACCGCCGGTGCGACCGCAGCCGCTCCGACGTGACCGTTGATAGACACAGTTCACTGCCAACGCATCCAAGGGCGTTGCCTGCTCACTACGTGACTATATCTATGTGGAGGACAAAAGCGGACTAATGCAGGCGCTGTAGGGACATCAACTTCAGGAATGACATCCTGTAATCCAGTTGTGGACGATATAGTTTGGGGCCCTCATCTTACAGAGCATTCCTCTATTTGTTCACTCTCTCCTTTACTTCTCTTCTTCTCCTTGCTCATTTCGTCGTCCGTTTCACTCTCTTCTGCGTCTACTGCCTGTTATTGCGCTAAAATCCGCCTGCCCCGGCTTACGAGGCACATGTAAGATAGAAGTAGTGACCACAGCGCCCTCACCTAACCAAATGAATCGATTGAATGACGTGGCTTGAAGGCCGTGAGAATGAGGTTCAGACCGAGTGATTGGCCGAACGAAAACGCGGGTCCGTTCTACGCATGGGAAGCTTCAGCAGACGTCCAGCTACACGCAGAAGGAAGCTGTTTTGTTGATATTTCATTGTGTTTGATCTTGAATCTAGGGTAGTGGGCTGTGTGGATGGAGACGGGTGGTCCACCTGGGGAGCGATTCGCGATGGCGTCTGACGGGGATCCGGCGGAGACGCCCCCGACGGCAGCCTCGCCGAAGCGGACGGCGCGATCCCGGCGAGTAGCTGAGAAGGTCCGTGAGGCGCACGAGATCATCGTTAATACATCCACGGCCACATCGACAGGCACATCGACGAGGCGCCAGACAACTCTCGCCCCGCGGCCTAGTGTATCCGGGGTTGAGGTTGCATCGAAAGTGCCCGAAGCGGTGAACACGGCAAAGACATACCTACAGAAAACCATCGAGACCTTCGGACATGCGAGCCGGGAGATCGAAGGCCTGCGGGCATTGCTTCTGCGAGCTGAGCAGGACAGGAAGAAGGATGAGGAAAGGGCGAACATCATGACAGCCTTGATCCGCGAACTGATGGCCGGAGCCAAGAAGGATCGGGAGGCACAACAACAGATAATGCGTGAGATGAGGCTTGAGCTACACCTCATCAAGGACGAACGTGATGAACAACGCAAGGCACTACGCGACGCGAGGACCGAGTTGCAGGAAGTCAAGAGAGAGCTCCAGGCCCAACGAGAGGCAACGGCAAAAGAGAATGAAGAACTTCAACATGAGATCCAAGTCTTGAAGGGCATAATCGACAGGATCGACAAATCGACCTACAGCACGCAGAACCAGGGCAGGCTTTACTCACACGCGGCCTCTCTGCAGATACCTAGCATCACGCTGACGGGATCGGAGTCAAACCGCGCGAGGATCCTGAGCAGAGGAAGCACACCGACGTCATCGCCAGCGGTCTCGAGCCGTTCCATAGCCCCCGACAGCTCCTCGTCTCAACGTCTCTCGAAGTATGCCTCGATAGAAATAAGCCTTGACGAGTCGAACCAAGTGAGCTCCGGCGATATTCGGAAACGGTTCGAGCAGGCGATCAAGAAGCACGAGGCCACCAACGGCGTCAAATGCACGGGAGTTATCAGGCCGCCGGGTGAGCAAGCCAATTTCAAATTCCTGGTGTACAGCAAGGAGGATGAGGAGAGAGTGAGGAACAACTTAGACTGGCTCAGTGATTTCCCAGGAGCCCGTCTCAAAGGCAAGCGTTGGTACCCGGTCAAAGCAAATGGGGTCAGGAAACTGGGTCTTTTCGAGAACATTCATGACGCGGCGATGAAGCTGGATGCAGCAAGAATCGTCAGCGAAGAGAACGGCATGGAAGTCAAGCAAGTGAGATGGCTGAGCCGGGATGCGACGAAGGGATACGGATCTGCAGTGATCTTCTTCCAGAAGGAGGATGACGCACGATACATCCTGATCAAGGGACTGATCGACATCGGTGAAGAAACGGCGTTTACTACGGAATTCAAGCAGCGAGAACCGGACAACTGTTGCTTCCGATGCCTCCGCCGCGGGCACCGACAGACGGAGTGTACGAACGAGCTGACATGTAGTCGATGCGCTGGCCCAGGGCATAAAGCAAGAGAATGCACGGCAGCCACGCAGGTGCAGGCGGAGAGAGCCAACCTACGACCAGAGGGAGCTTCGGAAGACTCAGAGAGACGGAATGAAGCTTAAAATACTAGCAGCTAACGTGATGAAAGCAAGACCGGTACACGCTGGTCTTATGAACGACGATGCTCTGAGGGACTGCTCCCTCATACTACTGACAGAGCCGAACTACGCGATGAACGACAATGGAACCGTGATTGTGGCACCAACGAGCCACAGCCGGTGGGTGCAACAGCTACCGACGAAGCAGCACGACAGCGGCCCCCCTTTCGATCTATGATATGGTGTGGGAATGACAGCGCACACAAACCAGTGCCCACCGAGTCGCCAGACCTCACGGCGACTCTCCTGACGGCAGAGGACCGCAGGATACTTGTGTTCAGCGCCTACGTGCAACATAAGTCGACTTCACGAGACGAAGAGCTATTGCGAATCCTCAGCGAAATCGGGAAAACGACCGCATCAACACGCAGGGCCGTCGGGGAGCACTTGGAGGTGATTGTGGCAGGGGACTTAACCGATGGGATCCTCTGTGGGGAGGGGACGATGTGTCAGGATCCAAGCGGAGCGGAGAAGGGGACCCTATCGTCGAGCTCATGAACGATCTTGAGCTTCAGAACCTCGTGGCACGAGGAGCCGTCACCTTCGAAAAAGGTCAGACGCGATCAACGATCGACCTTTTCATGGCTACAGAACGTCTTGTGGACGAAGTCGTATCGTGCCGGTTGTGGGAGCACGAGTACGGATCGGATCATCGGGCGATCCTGGCAGAGTTCGACACAGACATCACAACGATTGAGCCACAGGAGAGACTGTTGTTCAAGCATGCCAATTGGCAAGGGGTGCGAGGTGCGGTCACAGCGCGCCTCGGTGAACTCCCACCGGCAGAGAATATCGAGCGGTTCCTTGATAAGCTCATGACCATCGTCCAGGAAGCAGTCCGGCGGCATACGCCCGTCGCAAAGCCGTCACCATACGCGAAGAGGTGGTGGACACAGGAATTGACGGAACTACGCAGGGATTATACACGCTGGAGGAACGAGGCGCGAAGGACCAGACGAGCTGGAGCCCTGGACCGTCAGCTAGAGCCCTGGACCGTCAGCTAGAGCCCTGGACCGTCAGCTGGAGAAGCAGGCTAAACACGCGAAGAAGGTGTTGTTTGACACCATGCACCGGCAGAAACGAGCGCATTGGCATGACTTTCTAGCAGACCATGACAACATCTGGGCAGCCGCCCGTTATCTGGACCCGTCTCCCGGATCGGATTTCGGTCGAATCCCAGAATTAGAACTACCTGATGACACCGTGGTGGATGACAGCAAGGAAATCGGGCGAGCTCTCCTGCGGGACTTTTTCCCCATCGTGCCAGATACGCCGCCCCCAAACACGGATGATCTGCCCGCCCCGATCGAAGCAGTACCACTAACTAAAGAGGATGTTCGTCGAGCCATCTTTGCCTCGGAGTCTTTCAAGGCACAGGGCTTGGATGGACTTCCGGGGGCGGTTTGGAAAGAGCTGTGGGCGGTCCTGCAGGACCACCTACTCAATCTTTCCAGGCGTCCCTTGATCAAGCTTACGTGCCGACAGCATGGAGGACAGCCAAGATCATCCCGCTTCGCAAGGGAGGCGCTGGCAGAAACTACCGCAAATCGAATGCCTACCGACCTATTTCACTGCTGCCGACACTGGGCAAAGTAATGGAATCAATCCTGGCAGAGAGATTATCGTACTTAGTGGAAGAACATGATCTCCTGCCCAAGCACCACTATGGGGCGCGAAAGCAGAGATCAACAGTTCAAGCGACTCTTCTGGTGGCACAAAAGATATTCGACGCATGGAGAGAGAATAAAGTGCTGTCTCTAGTGACGTTCGACGTCAAAGGGGCGTACAACGGTGTGTCAAAAGACGTGCTCGTGCACAGAATGCGGCAACGAAGGGTCCCCGAAAGCTGGACCCGGTGGATCGACGCATTTTGCTCGGGACGGGAAGCGTCAATTCTCGTCAACGGGGTATTGAGCGAACAGGTACAACTGGGCAAGGCTGGTCTTCCGCAGGGATCTCCGTTGTCGCCGATCGCATTCCTCTTCTTCAATGCCGACCTGCTCCGTAGAATCAGGCTGGGTGTGTCATCGATGGCTTTTGTGGACGACTACACGGCCTGGGTAGCAGGGATTCCGCTGAGTCTAACTGCGATGTGCTTGCGCAAACTGTCATCCCAAGGATCGAGAGGTGGGAAAACGAGAGCGGGGCGACGTTCGAAGCAAGCAAGACCAAATTGGTGCATTTCAGTCGCAAGCGGGCGGCGCCGAATGCTGGGATCCGGGTGAAAGGAGAGGACGTTGCGCCATCGGACTCGGCGAAGTTACTGGGAGTAGTACTGGACGCAAGGTTGCGGTGGGATCAACACATCGCACGGGCGGCAACCAAGGCGAAGCTCGCAGCGATGGCACTGAAGAGACTGCGTGGACTGAAACCAGAGACTGCAAGACAGCTGTATCTGGCCCCGGTGGCCCCGGTGATGGACTATGCGTCACCGGTCTGGTCGGCCATGCTCATGCAGAGACACATGGGACGACTTCGGCAAGCCCAGGGCATCGGCGCAAAAGCCATCATAGGAGCTTTCAAGACGGTCTCCCTCCCGATCGCGGAGGCCGAGGCCCAGGTGGAACCGATCGAACTACGGCACCGAGAACAACGACGCGGCTTCTGGATCAAGAGTCATACACTGCCAATCAAACACCCGTTTTGGAAACTCCGAAGGCTCGCGACAGAGCAGTGCCGTCGCCTGAGGTCACCGCTTCATCATATCGCGGAAGACTTTCGGGAGACTGACCTGAGCCAATTGGAACGCATCCGGCCTTTCTGTATGCCCCCCTGGATGACCGGAGCAAATGTCACAGTTCAAGGAAAAGATGAAGCAAAAGCCGTGGCCGAAGCAGTAGAGCACGGCACGCTTAAGATATTTACTGACGCCTCGACTCGGAACGGTCTCTCAGGGATCGGCGCAGCATTTGCGAGTGGGAAAACGCTCTTCAAGAAACTTGTGGGACGGGCCACGAACAACCACCGGGCAGAGCTCATCGCGATAGCAAAAGCCGTCGCATCAGTGCAATACCTAAACAAGCTCCGCTCTCGTGTTCACACGGTGCATATCTACACTGACTGCCAAAGCGTACTGGACGTACTCACGAGACCACGCCAACAGGACAACCAAGCGCTCGTGGACGAGATCGTGGAAATGACACGGAAAATGGAGAGCCAGGGGTGTAATTTGGAGTTTCGCTGGGTCCCGGCACATTCCGGTGTACGCGGGAACGAGGCAGCGAACAGATTGGCCAGAGAAACGACAAGTGAACGGTTTGACTTGCCGCGAGAACCAGGAGCTTGCAGAGCAGACTTCCCGCGTGACACACAGAAGACGATGGAGGAGTGGAGACGAATGATCAACATGACTACAACAGGACGATTTACCAAAGACCTGGATGGGGCCATCCCGCAGAAACACACGAAGCGCCTATACGACAACCTCACCAGAGCGGACGCATCGATCTTAAGTCAGCTGAGGACGAACAAGAGCCGATTGAACGCCAGCCTGGCACCCATTGGTGCTGCTGAATGCGAGACATGCGAGTGCGGACAAGTAGAAACAACACGGCATTTCTTGCTGGAGTGCCCGAGGTGGGTACGAGAGAGGGAGCAGATCAAACGAGTCGCTCAAGCGCGCTGGCAAGACATGAGCTTTCTGCTCGGCGGTTGGAGCGACACTAAGCGGGCGGATGGGACATATGTCGATGGTCCAAAGGATCGATGGAAACCAAACTGCGATGTGGTGCGGGCAGTGATAGACTTCGCGAAGCAGACGGGAAGGCTGAATACCGGACTTCCTTAAAAGCAGACAGGCTACGTTCGCTCTGATCACCATGGTTGCCCACTGCTGCGGCGCTGGTACAAGGACTCGTGGCGCTTGAAGGAGGAGCTTCTTGGATGGACAACCTTGCGCAAAAATGGAGCGATGTATGTGGCTGGATTGTGATGAGAGTAATGGCAGGAAGCAGACGGTATTGATGTAGAGAGCAAAGCAGTAGAGCAGCCTGATGGACCCCTGGTCCTACGGGGCGGAAAATCCAATCAATCAATCAATCAGGTACGTGGTAAAGCTTCGTGCGGAGCTGGGCTTACTGCAAAGGCAGGAGCATTCTGGCCTTCACCATTGGGTTGGTTTCACTTGCGAGGGCGAGGTAGTCACGCAGGCTGGAGACAAGTGGGGTAAGGAGAGGATCAACTACCTACTGTCCTCTTCCAATGATCAACCCTCCCGGGATGAAAGACTGGTCCGGCGCATTTCCATCTCGTCCAGGTGAAATGCGGACCGTGACATGTGATGCCTTTGTAGCGCCGGCAAATCGAATCCGTCCCTGTGTCTGGAACAAGCTGTGACCGCATAGCCTCCCTGGTCAGCCTTGGATCACATCGCCTTCACCCAGGTTACTGAGGCGGCCCGAGTACTCGTTCTTCCACTAAGACAGGATTGTCAATAACGACACTATAAAGATCATACTTCCTTCTGGCAAGTGCATCGCCTTCTTTACAACCGTTTGACCACAGGAGCTAGAAACAATTTTCCGAAGCATTTGGGTTAGGGTATCTCCCTTCCATCTTCACCATGACCTCTCTCAAGTTCCGCGGAGGTAGAGACTGCGAATCTCAACGGAGGCTCCTCGGCGTGCACGATGACGAGTCACTCGGGGCGACCTCCTGGGCTCTTCGTTGGATACGGACCCATTACAAGATTCTCCTTGCGGCTTATGTCTTCACCGGCGTCATCTGCGCCTGTGTAGGGGCAACTCTGTCTTGCGTCGAACCTCCGCTTGGTGAAGTTGTCATCTGGAATCCCAAAGTCCTCCGCCGCTGGGGTGGTTTTGGCGAGAGACCCACGACCAACCGTTGCTACCGCCAGGAACGCACTGCTATGCTTCTTGCCTTGTACCTCGGAAGTTGGGGTGTGGATCAATGGTATGCCCATCATTGGGTTCTGGCGACTTCCAAGATGCTGTGTACGGTCATTGTTCAGACAACAGCTGCCCACGCTGCTTTGAGGAAAGCACGGATTGGCGGCCTTTCACGGTTGCTGCTTGCTTTGGTCATTCTCTGGAAGCTGGTCGACATCACGCTCTGGATTGTGGGTGGCGTGTATGGAACGCCAGGATGCCCTGGAGGCAGCACAGATGAATGGAGGTACTAGCAGGAGGCAAGAACTTGGTATCACTGGCATCCTGGCATGTCTCTGGGTGGTGAGCATCGTCTTGTATTGTCCTCTTGTGGTCGATCACTCATGGCGTTCCGTTAACTGAGAACGTTGATCAACTGCTGTACGTGTACAGTTGTGTCGTGTATATGTGGCACACGCCGCCCTGCATCGTCCTTTGTTATGTGTTCAAGCTGCCGAATCTCCGGCGACAACGGGCGCGGTCCTGCGTGCTGCCCTTGGGGAGCACGCCTTCCACAGTGGAGCGGAGATCGGACGTCGACAGTGAGTCGACCGTCGTCCGCCCGTCTCTTCTCCTTCAGGCAATGCCACTCCCTTAGAAAGTAGTATTTCCAGTGCCGAGGTTCATCGGGTACTATGCACGTCTTGCACTGCCAGCATATCACTACTGTGCTCCATCCCTGTCATCTCTCCTTCTCCTTTCTTTTCCCCCTTCCAACCAGATCCATTTTATCTTCACTCATTTCCTCTGGCCAGCGACAAACTCATGACTCTGGACTCTGCTGCCTTGCTGGTACATGTGAGCGAAGGATAACTTCTCGGCCATTTCCTTCGCATCTCTGTCCTTCAGATGCAACAAAAGCTCATGCAGGTCAGCTGGCAATTCTTTGAGGCGATCCCTGACTGGCATGCCGCTCTCGTCAAGGTTGTTCAGATCTTTGATGACGTGCTCGGCCCAAGAGAAGTTGCCGTGGGCTCTATCAATAACCTCAGTCTTCAGCCTCGGATCGTTAAGACGCCTCTCCACGTACACCTTCAAAGCCTCCAAGTGACTAGGTGCATTTTCCAGTATCACGTGGCTGCCGATCAGTGATCCATTCAGCGAAGAGTGCCGGCAAGAGACGCAGAATCGAACCCTGCCCTTAGTCGACCCCGAATGGTTGACAATGTGTTGGATCCATTCTAACAGAAGCCCTACTTGACGACTTTGTCCGGCAGTATCAACAAAGCATGTGAATTGCCGGTTCCCAAGTCGACGTAGTGCATCACACAAGATCGTCCGGAGTCCATCAGGCACATAGAGCTGCTCTGGAGAACTTGTTACGGGGGCATCAAGGACCGTCTGTAGATCTGTGTAGTTTTCCAGCAATGAGAAGAGCAAAGAACGGAACAGGTTCGTGATTGAACCTTCGGGGTCGCTACTCCGCGGATCGAGGAAGAACGCCAGAACGAGTTTCTCGGCACGGCACCTGTCGCCTACGCGCCGCCGCCTCCTCCAGCGCTAGGGAGGCGTATTTCATGAGTGTTGACTTGCCGATGCCAGGTTCACCTATGATCCACAAACAGCCATGGTGTTTAGAGAAATATTCAAGGTCAAGCCACTCGCGGTATTCTTGTTGTTCAAGAAGCCACGTGCATGTGGAAGGTGATTCAATGTCGTACCCCCGCATAGTCGTCCACTCGCTACCCTGCAGGAAGTCGAGGTGTCTCTCCTTGGTACATGTCTTGTCATTGTCCGGCTGTCGTGGTCGTTTTCTGCTCATTCTCACTTGTGATGTTGGGTGGGTGCGGTGTGGTAGTGAGGATGGCTTCCAGTGAATAGGGAGGCGGGTCGGAACTGCCACAAGGCGGGGTGTTGGGTCTTATAGACAGCCACAAAGTCATGTGGACATGTGGCGCAGCATGTCGCCACACATCATGTTCTACTACTATGTGCTAGTTCCCATGCGCAGACATGTGACGCCGAGTGCAGGGTGAGTGCCATGTTTGGACCAGGTGTGACAATAATAGGGGTAAGTGCGATCCCCGGATGATTAGAGGGGGTTCCAGCGTCCGACGGGTATGCTCCGTACGGGTCACCTTCTGACTAGCCTCTTGAGGCATCTGTCAAGCCGACGGGCATCACCTCTGTATCTCCACACGCCAAGCCATTCCTCAACCGCTCCATGATTAGCATCGTGGTTCAGCCACAGTTCGATGTTGAAGGGAAAGGATCGATTCGCTGAACCTCGGGCTGACTCTTTTCATCACGACCAGTGAGAAGGCCGTGAGCGTCAGAACTGCCACCCTCACCCTTCTGTATCGAACTCGTTGTTGCTGAGAACAAAGCTGCATGGCCACTGGAAGCCCCTAACGGATAACAAGCCGCTGTCATCTGGGTCTAGGACTGGCGAGGCGGAGAGGCTAGATTGCAAGTCTTACCATGGAATGCTACCCAAATACGCTTTCCCACGTACTTGCAGAAGGCTGCCGCACAGGGTCAGGTTGTGATATGGATCGAAGCGAAGGTGGAAGTGGAACTGCAGGTCGTGTGAGAGTCTCGTATCCCAATCAATCAGATTCAATTCTATGATCAACTCTAGATACAGGACGTAGCGCAAGGAGCGGAAAGAGGAGCAAGATTAGCCTCTCCTTGCGTTTCATGAATGTCTGATGTCGTTGTCATGGCTCACGTGCCAGGGCGCTTGGCCCGTGACAGGTCGCGTACAGAACCCCCGACGGACTCGAACAAAGCACCGATTATGGCCACGAAATGTGTTCTGTAATCTTCTGTGAAGTTGGTCATGTCGAAATCATCGATTAGATTCAGTATCGCGGCCCTATCTTTGCGAAGTAGTGCTTCTGCTTGCGGGTCGTCAAGGTCTCCAAGGCAGCGCTGCCCACAAATCAAACAAATCAAATCCGTGGTCGAATTTGATTTATTTGATACTTTTGGACACTGGATTTGTTGTTTGAGACATTTATTCAAACATTTCAAATGTTCCAAATCTCGGCGTCGTACTTCTCCGATGCTATTTCCAGCCTCCCTGTGGGGCACCACGCATGATCTCAAGCGCCGACTGTACTTATCAGGAGCCTCATAAGCCGCAGCTCGAAAACGGCCAAAAAAAGCCTCTTGATCATGATAGATTTTTTAGTACATCTATCTGCTTGCCCATCCGCAAGCACGGCGCTCTACGTTACTGAACACCACGCCTTGCAGCCCTGTCAACGCAAAATCCCAGAACAGGCGAGCCTAGTTGGTTGGAAAGGGATCGTTATGGGTCTTCCTTTCTCCTAATTGCCGTCGGATTCAACCTCACAAAGTCGTAACTTTCCTCAGCATATGTCGTTCGTTACTCTCCGCTGCAGGTGGGGACTTTATTCTACTAGGGAGGTCTGGCGATGCTGCTGAGTGCTTGACGCTGGTGAAGGGTGAGCAAAACCAGGGGATGGAGAGGGATGAGTTTGCCGTCGAGCTCCACTGAACTAGTCCTTATTAGGTAAGGACTGCCACACGCCATGACAAAGAAGCACCAATGACGACGCGTGTTCGATGTTGAGGGGCTTACATGAGGGCGGCTGACTAACGTAAGAGCTCGGATAATGGCTCTGATTGGCCTGATCTAAGTGCCAGATCTTTGGCACCTCTTGAGTACCGGGTAAGTTGTGAGGAAAGGCGGCCATGAGCCTAACCAGCTATCTTCCATGGCATCATATCCTGTACCAAATATATCAAATGTTATCTCAAATCCAAGATTTTGGATTTGTTTGTTTGAAATAAGATTTTCGGGATATTTGATTGATTTGTTTGGTAATTTGTTTGATTGGATTTGATTTGTGGGCAGCGCTGCTCAGGATACCTCAGAGCATCACTAGAGGAGATTTCACCCTTTCCATAGAGTCCAGTACATGATCGAAAGTCCTATACTTGTTAAAACGGATGATCAATGCTGAATATTTTCAACGTACCGGCAGTGTTGCTAATAATATGGCAATAAAACAATATACTGCAATATATACGATATAATATGCACCCCGCCCGTATTGTACCAATACAATATAGAGGTTGGCATATTGTGACAATACAATACAGTGATGCCCATATTGGCAATATATTGTTTATATTGGCTGGTCGCTTGGCAGTAAAACTTTGTTTCAACTTGACTGACTGGCAGGCGATCACGCGTGCAAAAACGCGTCCTGACATGTCAACCAGGCCTATAGGGTGGCAGTCGCCCAACGCTGACCTTCCGCAACCACCTGGCTGACACTCCAAATGCAAGTAGAGCGAACCTCAATGCCTCAACAACGCCTTCATTTTGTTCAAACGTCGCAACGAAAAGCTTCGTCAATATCGGACGACATTTCGGAGCTCTCCAGCCAGCAATTGCGTGACCCAGACGAAAGCCAAACCTCTCAATGCCAATCGTCGCGAGCTCCCGCGGCCTCCACGTCCTCATCTGCTAAGCCAAGAACATCATGGGTCTTCTCTCATATGCCAGACGAGGGGAGAGAGACGAGATACTACAATCAACGGACAGGAAAGGAGGAGTGGCGCTGCAAGCATTGCCACAAGACGTATTCCTGTTCTGGTGGAACAGCGGCTCCGGCCAAGCACCTAACGGACCCTCCTCCCGAAGGTCACGGTCTCCCCAAAGGCGCGCCACGAACAGCCAAGGTGACCAACATCCGGACTATTCTTGAACAAGCTCGACTTTCTGCCGAGGAGAATCCCCGAAAACGCCGCCGTCTTAACGATCAATCTGGAGACTCGATCGACCCAGACCGACTCGAAGCGTTATACGTACGGTTCGTTGCGGCGTGTTCTCTCCCATTTCGGCTCGTAGAATGTCCCGAGTTTCGAGCGCTCCTGGCGTATCTCAATACCGATATCGATACTTGGCTTCCAGACACGCATGAGACCATCAAGAAATGGATTTTGCGGCAGTATCACACTCAGAAAGAGAAGGTCAAGCAGCGCATACAGTCGGCAAAGTCAATAATTCATATCAGCTGCGATCTTTGGACTTCCCCCAACTCTTTGGCCGTCTTAGGCATAGTTGCTCACTATGTTACGGAAGACGGTCAGCTGGAACACCATACTCTGGCCTTGAAAGACATCGACAGTGAGCACGACGGGTCTCACCTCGCTGCGGCAGTTTTGGAAGTGGTGGATGAGTGGGGCTTTGCTTCAAAGATCGGATACTTCGTGATGGACAATGCAGGCAACAATGACACAATGATGAGATCCCTTTCTCTCGGTTAGCACGACCCCTTTGTTTCTTCTCACTGGTCCTAACATTCACAGGTCTGTTGCGTCGATTTGACGTTCAATATGACCCAAAAGCCCACAGACTCCGATGCCAAGGTCATATTATCAACCTCGCCGTGAAGGCGTTCCTCTTTGTCACCGACAATGAAAAACTCCAACAAGGCGAGCCTGGGGACAACGTGACATTGAAAGACATTAAGGCGTGGCGGCAAAAAGGTCCTCTTGGAAAGCTTCACAACTTCGTCGTTTTCATCCAACGGAGTGTTCAGCGCAGCCAAAGGTTTCTTGTTCTTAGCCACAACCGTAAGCTTGCGAGAGACAATGACACAAGATGGAGTTCGTGGTATACCATGCTGCGGGCGGCCTTGAACCTTAGAGAGGCAATTGACGACTACTTCAACAAATGGATAGAAGCAGATTGCGCTGGAGACGAGCTCTGTGCAGATGACTGGATCATCCTCGAGAAGATCAAGTCCTTTCTGGAGAAGCTGAAAATGACAACCAAGGCCCTCGAATCATCGTTTGCAACACTCGACAACGTCCTCTTGGCTATGGACTTCATACTTGCACAATTTGAAGCAGGCAAGGAGGCACATATTGACGACCCGATGATGGGACCAATGTACAACTCGGGCTGGGCGAAGTTGGACAAGTATTATCGTCTTACTGATGAATCGCCGGCCTACGTTGCCGCGATCGTGCTCCACCCTTCGCATAAGTGGCACTACATACAGGAAAACTGGAAAGAAGAGTGGGTTGAGTCGTCAGAGAAGTTGATCCAGACGCTGTGGGACGAATATAAACCGGTGGAATCACCTCTCCCTTCCTGCGAGGCCCCGTCGACGACTACGAACGAGTTCTTGAGTTGGAGGAACAAGCATCTACAGCCATCGCTCATAACGGACGAGTACGAGCGTTATTGTAAGTCTGAACGGGTTTATGGCTTTACAAGCGCCCTTGCATGGTGGCTAGAGGAGACGCAGCAGAAAAACTACCCCAGCCTGAGCAAAATGGCCGTGGACATTCTATCAATTCCTGCAATGTCTGCTGAGCCTGAACGGCTCTTCTCTGGGGCAACGATAACCATTACGGATCGTCGAAATCGACTTGGGAGTGATGTGATTGAAGCGCTGGAGTGCTTGAAGTCATGGTCTGGGATACGAGACTTTAAAGGTGACGATGTGTCCGCGTCGGTTGTTTGATGATGACCGTCACGTGCAATATATTGGATATATCGCCACACTGGCAATATATTGGGTTCTTGGCAATACAATATAATATGGAACACTGTCATATGGCGTAATACAATATGCACCTCTTGACAATACAATAATATTGCGAGGTGTCCATATTGCCAATATACGTAACGTACATGATAAGCGAGTGACCCAGACAAGCGAGTGACCCACTTGCCACTACGCCATGCCGACTGTCCTCGAATACACCGCAATAACACTAGGAACAAACTACAATTGTATCAGAAATAGCTAAATCGGATGATTCTGTGGCCTCTTGGCAAGTACGTGCATTGTGACCCGCCTTGCCGCACATACCACAGCGCCGAATATTCGTGCGAGTCTGCTTTGCACCTGCATCATCGGGCTGCATTTCTTGCACTGTCTCCCCACCAACGGCCTTCTGGTCTAGTAGATGATGTGCATCTTGCACAGTAAGCGATCCTCCAAGCTGCACACGTGTTCTTTTGGCTCTCCGGCGCTTGCTCAGTCCCTCATTGGCTCTGCGGAGCGAGGAGACCTCTGCATGGAGAAGAGCCACTTGGTGCATTATAGACATCGTACCTTTAGTAAGTTGATCTACAGCGCCTAGTATTGAAGTCGGGGAGCTACTTTGATGGTTGGAAATGCGAGTCTTAATGAGCGATGACTGCGACTTTGCTTCTCGGGGGTTCTGCGGCGTCTGGAAGACCCAAGTTTGTGCTGTGCTGGGCCGTGAGTTCTGAGGTGTTGGCGTGCGAAGCTTAACATCTAGCTTGGAAAGAACCCTCTCTGGGTCGTATGGCATAATGCCAGCCCCTGCAAAGCCGCCTCGTATGTTTTTCTCCGTCATGGAAGCAAAGAAGGCCTCGCGAAATGCACAGAGGAACTCGAGCTTGCTCACGTGGTTGATATGCGCGCGCATCAAGTCCTCAACCTCGCGACCATACGCCTGCTTTAGTGGCCCAAAGCAGCCAACATCGAGTGGCTGGAGGTAGTGCGAAGAATGCGCAGGCATACAGAGTGTGATGATGTCGTTCTGCTGGCAGTAGCGCTCGAATTCGGTCGAGTGGTGGCTCTCGTGACCATCAAGGATCAACAGCCGGTATTTGCCCTGTGCCCGGGGTGCCGTGTGGTAGTCGAAGTGCTTGATCCAATCTAGGCCTACCGCATTGGTAGTCCAGCCATTATCGGTGGTTGCGATGCGCCAGTCGGCCGGAAGGTTGCACTCTGAATACCAGTTGGCGAGGTGGTATTGCGCTGCTAGGAGAATGAAAGGAGGGATGGCCCAGCCGAAGGCGTTGACTCCCTGGATCACTGTTGCCCATTCGCGGTTACCAGGCTGAGCTAATTTCGCCTTGCTAAGGCCGTCCGATGTCGTGACCACCATTCCTGCGAAGATGACACCCATCATGAACCCAGTCTCATCAAAGTTGTAGACATCGTCATCCAGGATACCGTACTTGGCCTTAGTGTTCCGTACCAGCGCAAACCACTCAGCAATGACTTTTGGATCCTCGCATTTAGCCCTCTGGTAGTCGTATCTACGCGTATAACGTGTACGGAGCTCTGGCTGGCGTTTGACGAAGTTGTAGGCCCAGCGTTTGCCTACCGGCGGCGCGTCACGTTCGCGGAGCAAGTGGTTGGCCATATCTTCCACACCACACAGTCTAGGGGGGAATGCGCGCGCAGATAGTTCAATTACATAATGAACTATCGCATCCTCCTCTGATTGAGTAAGTTTCTTCGAATTGGGCGCGATGTCACGTCGTGAAGGCTTGCCTGCGCGCCGGCGTCCTAGGGTCCTTCGATCGACCCCGTAAATCTTAGCTGCGCTTCGTTCGCTTAAATTCTTGTCGTTTTGAAGAGCTTGGAGGGCCAAGATTATCTGGCCTTCTTTTGAAGTAGTAGGCATCTCGGCTGATATGGTACTCGTGGTGAAGAGTAAAAGGCGACGGGTCGCGTGGCAAGTGGGTCACTAGCTTGTCTGGGTCATTCGCTTATCATGTACGTTAGCTAATGCTACCGCAAACCACCCCCACCTTGCTGCCAAATGCGGCAAAACATACCACCCAGATAGCTACGGGACCTATACCATCTAAATCGTCTGTTAATTCTCTATCTACACCCATAGGTAACTCTGCCCTTAATGCACCAAAGAAAGAGATAGCTTCAAGGAACATGGCATAGTTAATATTTTATGATTTGGGCGTAGTTTGTTGAGGAAACCCTGCGTTGAAAATCGACATCGTTGTGGAGTGACGCTTGTATCATGTCTGTCATACGGCCAGACCTAACTCCAGTCACTGTGCAGGCTACGAACAAGCTCTAATAATGCATGACATATTTTCAAATAGAGAGAACTGAGCTCTATTGATTGGTATATTCAAAATACAGATTGGATGAGTATTGAGAATGTTATTAGTGTTCCAAAACAAAGACGCCAACAAGTGTCACGGGTAGGTCCACTGTGTCGGATGTTGCTGCCAGAGTTAAACTACAGACAGAATATCACCACTAAAAAACAAAAGCACAAGGCAAGTCATATATCATTAGATAGCTTGTTTTGAGAGCTTTTCATTTAAGCTATCAAATTACTAATTACTCATGGATTCGACATGCTATTCTAATGACAAGAAAACTGGCTAAACAGGCCGGCACCCACTACTGCGCAGACCGGTACCGGCTCAACCCTGGCTGCTCTAAGACTACCGGCCTGTTTAGGCGAACCCCCCTGACGGTAGAGAATGCGACCTTCTTATGACCGGTGGTCCACGAAGCCGGTGAGTCCGCAAGGAAAACTGTTTATATCACTGTTGGCGTTATTTGAAGCTGAACGCGGAGCACTCGTAGAACTTGCAGTGTGATTATGTGCCTAGGCGGAATAAGTATCAAGTGGCAGGGATTGATGTTCGAACCCCAGGGGAATTAGCTGCCATAAGTCAAGAGGTTAGAAATTACGAAGGCCGATGTATTCGCCTTCTACAAGGGCGAAGAGCTCATGCTTCTTCAAATCTGCTCCGTAGCGGGAGACAAACAGCATGCTGCCTGGATTGGGCTTAAGGTCCCTAATCGCCCACTGGCCACCTCTCACGGTGGTCCTTGCCCTAATGATATGCTTCACACGCACACATTGACTTGTAGCACCTAACTTTTTGCTGTGATCTTGAAGAAGCATGGGCTTGACTGCCTAGTGATGAACGTTCACGTGTTATGCCACTTAACAAGCGCCAGTATGTGGCATAATGCGGCCCGCCTGCCATCGCTCTCTTCTAAGTTGAAGTATCTTGTACATAGCATGCGAACACATGTTTCCTCCGGAGCGTTTTCCACTAAATATCTCTGCTCTGCGCTATCTGCGTGCAGGTACTCTTGGTACTTGTCGCCAAATTGAAAGTGGGTGTAGCACATGGATGTATTGGCCATGACGATGACAATGACGCTGTGTTGAGGCAAGTGCTAGTCGGCGAGAACGGCGGATCAGAGATTTCGTTCGTCCTTCAATGGCATTCAAGACCCACCCTTGCGAAAGAGATCTCTGATTGTCGTCCCAAGTCAGTACAGCCTCGCCTAGGCACTGAGCTAATACCGCGTCCGATGAGACAGGGCTGGCTCTGGCAGTACGGGGATCAACGCGAAGGTGCTGAGGAGCTCTTTTCGCTTCCAATTTGGCGTAGAAAGGGTTCACTTCTCTCCAGGAGTCCGGTCTACGCTCAAACAAAGCAATGCCGCCATCGTCTTCACAGGTGATGCTATAGTTGCTAGCGATGGATGTTGTTGTTGTCATACGAGATATGCGTGGACGGACTTCTAAGATGTTGCTCTCCTGTTGAAGGCATGACTGAAGAGCATAGCGAAAGAACCGATCGCTAGACGGACCGCAGTTTCTTCGGGGAGGCCGCGGCGGTCATCGTTTCGATCTTCATCTCACCCTTGCGAACTCCAATCGCCATAATCAGAACCCGAAGGCTGAGTTGGCGAAGATGAGCCATGTATAGCGGCAGAAGAGTCGACGTATTCCTTCCGAGTAGGAGGCTCCCTGATGCGTTCGGGGTACTGCCTCGGTTCTACGTCCTGACTTGATTGACATGCCTGTGCAAGTGCGACCTAGAATGCACCGGCGGGTTTCTTTAGCAAACGAGACTCCGTTTGTAGTAAATCATCACGAGAAACATGCTGCAATAGACAGTCGACCATTTCCTGGTCGACTTGCTGAGAGGCCTCTGGTCGACAAATGGGGCAGTCGTTGCCATGATCATCCTTAAAGGTTTTGAGTATGTTTGTCTCGTCATCTACGAGTAAGCGAAATGCGACTAAATGATCTCTTGTCCAGCGACTGGCGGACAATCGCAGGATCGCGGGGCTGAGGTCCCCCAGAACCGTGATCGAGTCTGGAACAATCGACTGTCTTCGAAGATCATGAACATTTCGAGGGGAATACGGTCTAGGATCCATGATTCGGAGGTAGAGCGGTGATGCGTGAAGCTCAATCCATGGGTTGGGGAAGTGCAAATGCGGGGTGCGTCGACCGACGCGTCACTCAGTTCCATGCCTGGCTGCTGACTAACAAGACACACCCCGACGGCGGACCCGTTTCGAACATACCCTTTGCATCATCCCAGCAGGGTACAGTTCAACCACCAGCCATGACCGCAACGACGCCCGCAGCGACGCCCGCCATCCTACTCGACCCAACAGTTGGCCTCTTACAAGCAGATGTGGACCAGCCAGTTCAAGGAAGCGACCTGAAGAGGAAGGCGGTTCCTTCCGAAAGGTGCCCCAGTGAGGCGAAACGCAGCCGGACTCGTGCAGCCTTAAGAGAAGGTGGGAGAGGTTGGAGGCCGCTTGAACGACCGGAAGAAGGTTCGCTGAACGCGAGACTGCATGCGCGTCCTGGAGAGAGGCTATTTGTGCACCCATTTGCATGGACGAGGAAGCAGCTGGAGCTTCTTCAGTTTGGCTTCAGAAGGGCGGAGCCACCGAGCGAAGAGCAAAGGGACGGGCGCGATGGATGTTCTACGGCAGCTCAGCTTGGGGAGCCCGAGTGGCCGCAGGACGCGCCTGGCGATGATGTCAAGCATTTTGTTAAGGATCTGGGGTCGAGAACACTGGAAGGACAAAAGCTGGGGGTGAAGGGGCTACTTGCGCTGTTCCGTATGCAATGGATGGGGCAAGAGCTGCGGTTACGGTATGTGATTTTGCAACGAAGCTGCTGGGGGAACCAGTGCTGATGGCGGAGATGCGTGCAGATATGGCGAAAAGCGTGGGGTGGGAGTTGGATGTGGCACGGCAAAGGTTGCCCGGCTACCGGTCGGGGCGCTGTATGGGTTACCGGGCCAAGGAGCATGCGTAGCATATGTCTGCTTCGAGGAGATTTCGAGCTGGAGGACGCAGTATGCATGGCGGCACGCGCAAAAGGACAACCAAAAACGCGACAAGATCACAATGGCACGATGCAGAAGAGCATTCCAAAAGATGCAGCCGGCGATGGCGGAGGAGGACGCATATATCGGCAGCTTGCTACTTGCACAGGCGCAAGGGCAGTGGGAGGCGATGCAAGATGCAGGCAGGAGGTTCGCAAGGACTGGGACGGCCGGTGGAGGGTTGGAAGAGGAGGAGTTTACAGTGCATGGGATGGGGCTGCCGACGAAGTATGCGGATGAGGTGTACTTCTACACCGCGCAAATCCCGGGCCAAATGCTGGCGAGTCTACGGAGGCCGAACAAGAGAATCGAGTGGGAAAAGATCGACATACTAGTATACAGCGTAGACCTAATAAAGCCTGAGGAGGCGGCGAAGCCGCTGTGGCAGATCTTGCGCAGACACATCTGGATGTGTTGATGGCAAGGTTAGTGTCACAGCTGGACCAGACGGAGACCGAGAGCAGGTGTTACCCTGCATCTGCTGTCACGTGCTCACGCGGCGCACCACGTATTTAGCGAGGATCTCCGGGAGATCCTCAATGTAGCTCTTTGAGCTACGTCTTGTACATAGAGCCTGCCCTGCCTGAGGAGTGCCTATCCGTAGCAATAGAACCGTTCCGACCTGTTTACGTGCCCCCTGTCCTACCCTCCGACTGAACGTCCTTGACACCGTTATCAAAACAACATTTTGCCTTGTTTTGAAGCTAAGAGAACTATGCCTAACTAGGCAGTTTATTTAAGAAAATCCCTGCTTTTTTAAGCACCTCTAAGAAGAAAATACCTTCTTTTTCAAGCCTTTACTACTATCAGACTCTTCATCTTGTAAAATAGCCCTAGCTGGTCAGCTTAGATAGCACCCAAACCCAATCCCAAACCCTGGATTGTGTTCACCTAACTGTCAAGGACGTTCAGTCGGAGGGTAGGACAGGGGGCACGTAAACAGGTCGGAACGGTTCTATTGCTACGGATAGGCACTCCTCAGGCAGGGCAGGCTCTATGTACAAGACGTAGCTCAAAGAGCTACATTGAGGATCTCCCGGAGATCCTCGCTAAATACGTGGTGCGCCGCGTGAGCACGTGACAGCAGATGCAGGGTAACACCTGCTCTCGGTCTCCGTCTGGTCCAGCTGTGACAGGTGGCTGCGCAGGTCATACTGGATGCATTCCGCTGTTAGAAAAGCTGAAGCGCAACAGATATATTTTTAATAATCTAAGCCTTCTTGATGCTCGGATAATGCAGTTCTCATTTAGTGCAGCTTTGGAGAACCGTAATGCAAGTTGCAAGAGGCTCAAGGGTAGGTGTTATATCAAATGACAAGGATACCGTCCGTGTTGACATGAATACGTCCAGGGTTATCGTCCATCAAGGATCCCCGCAGTGAGCACGGATGGCGTCCATCATGAACAAGGATACCGTCCGCATTGAACAGGGATACCATCCGGGTCGAGCAGGGATACCGTCCATGATGTTGTAAGCAAGATCATGCCTCGAAGCGCAGCAAAGGGCCTCTTGGCCAGATTTTCCAGCTTCAAAGCAGCCGCATCAACGCAACTTCAGTCTAAAATGCCAAAATCAATGTCAATATAGTTCATAACTATCATTAGCACATTCTGGAACATCTGCATTGACTTTGCATCAACTTTGGGCGCGTTGTGGGCTGAGAACTCAATTTGTTCATCGATCTGAATTTCACCAAGTCCCACGCGACACAAGCTCCACCCCCGCCCTCCAACACGTCTGATCTCCTCGCATCTTTCCAGCCATCTCACACCCATCTGGCTCCCACCATCGCGTAGCCGCACCCACCACAGCAGGCCGGTAAAACCTGCGATGCACCCTTAGACTCGCCTCCCTTTATTGTCCCAAACCTCCTGCTGCTAAAATGCATCGCTTGCCTCTTCATACGACCTTGGACTTTGTTGACTCTGACGACGAATGCGACGTCGAGGCTGAGGCGGAGCCCCGTCAGCGATACAGAGACGGCCTCTATTGTCCTCTCTTTATCGGGGAAACTCTCCACAACAGGTATCAACTTCTACACAAAATTGGATGGGGCGGTTTCTCTACGGTATGGCTAGCCCGCGATACTCAGCAAGATAAGATCGTCGCCCTTAAAGTCGGTGTGCCAGGTCATACTGCAGAAAATGAGCGTCGAATGCTGGACGAGATCATTCGCACTGTTCAAGACCGCACCTTCCTCCTCACCTACCAACAGTCCTTCTATATCCGTGGCCATTATCACAATCTTCACCTCGTCCTTGTCTTCCCCGTACGAGGTTCTAGCCTCTATACGTATAATCTCTCGTCAACTTGGGCCAAGACAAGCCCTGGCTTCCGAGTCCCTGGAGCAATGCACCTGCTTTTAGCATTAAAAAGTCTCCACGATGCCGGTATTGTTCACCGAGGCAAGCCAGATCTGCTCGCTCCTATTGTATCAACACTGACCAGTCTTGTAGATTTGAATGATGGAGCGATTCTGTGGAATATTAAGTCAATGGAGGGTTGGACTCCTGCTCAGTTGTATGAGTGTCTTGGCCGGCCACGAAAGATCCTCCTGACAGCGGAAGAGGGAGGGCCAGCAGAGCTTGTGGAGACGAAGCGGTTCCCCCTTGACATGCTCACACATCCTGCGAGCCTGGCAGACTTTGGCCACGCCATTAAGACGGGCACCAAGGTTGAGAACACAGTCCAGTCACCAAACATGTTTTGCGCCCCTGAAAGGTTTCACGGTGCCAACCCGAGCTTCGAGAGCGATATGTGGAGCTACACCTTCATCTTCGCACAGCTCTACTTAGGCACTGAGGTTATTTGGGGTGAGAACCGATCCTTGATCGACCGCCTCGTGCAAACCCTCGGTCCTTTCCCGGCTGCCTGGAAAGAATGCTACTGTGGCGTCGGTGAACCCAAAGACTGGTGGTATGATCAGCTTGGTCAGATACCTCGACCACAGTTGCTAGGAGGCGTGGAAGCTCTCGAGGCTAAGATCGACCGACTTCGCCCGGAGGTTTGCGAAAATGAGAAGTTTCATGCGCTTGCGGTCATGAGAAAAGGCTTTTGCATTTACCCTGAACGTCGGATTACTGCTGCGCAGCTGCTTGAAGATCCATCCTTTAATGCTGTCATGTCATACTATAGGCACTAAGCGCTAACGTAATCCATAAGCGAGCGCCGCACTTCCCCACGCGACACGTCTATTCTACATTTGAAACCTGAAAACTGCCGCGATCGAACATGTCTTTGGCGTCGTACGAGGCTAGGGTGAATTTGGCCCTCGAAGCCATTCGGAAAGACCAGAATCTAAGCATACGGGCAGCAGCGAATATCTACAGCGTGTCTGATCGAACCATTCGCCGACGACGCGATGGCTCTTCCGCACGACGCGATACCGTACCCAATTCAAGAAAGCTTACACAACTAGAAGAGGAAGCCATTGTTCAGCATGTGATCGAGTTATGCACGCGATCTTTCCCTCCTAGATTACGTGGCGTGGAAGATATGGCCAATCAATTACTTCACGCACGCGACGCGTCGCCGGTTGGCAAGAACTGGGCCTCCAACTTCGTGAGACGACGGCCAGAGCTCCGTACGCGGTTTTCTCGAAAATATGATTATCAAAGAGCCAAATGCGAAGATCCAAAGGTCATTTCCGAGTGGTTCGCACTCGTATGGAACATCAGAGCCAAGTACGGCATACTAGATGAAGACATCTACAACTTCGACGAGACTGGGTTTATGATGGGCATCATCTTCGCATGTATGGTGGTCACTACCTCAGATGGCCGTGGCAAGGCCAAACTGGCGCAGCCAGGCAATCGAGAGTGGGCAACTGTAATCCAAGGGGTGAATGCACATGGCTGGGCCATCCCGCCATTCATCGTCCTGGCCGCGCAATACCATCTAGCCAACTGGTACACAGAGAGCAGTCTTCCGTTCGACTGGGTAATCACGCCTACAGAAAATGGCTGGACTACCAACGAAGTTGGGCTAGATTGGATCAAGCACTTCGACAAGCATACAGCGAGTCGGACGAAAGGTACCCATCGGCTCTTGATCCTTGACGGCCATGAGAGCCACCACTCCACGATTTTCGAGCTCTACTGCAAAGAACACAACATTGTTACACTCTGTATGCCTTCCCATTCCTCTCATTACCTCCAGCCGCTAGATGTAGGGTGTTTCGGGCCAATGAAGAAGGCGTATGGCCGACAGATCGAGGACCTGATGCGAGTGCGTGTTACACACATAAGCAAGGTCGAGTTCCTTTGCGCATTTCGCGAGGCATTCTTTGCTTCTATGACAAGAGAAAACATACAGGGGGGTTTTATGGGAGCCGGACTTGTGCCACACAACCCAGAGAGAGTTCTTTCTAAACTAGATGTACGGATACGAACTCCATCACCTATCCTGCCCCTTTCGACCCCCGCTGACCCTTGGATTTCCAAGACGCCTCAGAACCCCTTGGAGGCCACTTCGCAGTCGGAATTAATCAAGATTCGTATCTCCAATCACCAAAATAGCTCCCCGACATCGATGATTAATGCAGTCGATCAGTTTGCGAAAGGTACAAAGGCAATAATGCATCGAGTTGCCCTCTTAGAAGCGGAGGTCTCCTCTCTTCGTAAGGCTAATAGAAGCTCTCAGCAAACGTCGAAGAGCTAAAAAGACCCGCGTACGGCTAGGAGGATCACTTACTGTGCAAGATGCACAGGATTTACTGGGACAAAAAGATGTAGCTGAGAAGATACGCCAGGGAAAGCAGCGGAATGATGGTTTTACAGGAAGTGACCGTGCAAGATCACGGTGCTGTGGCAAATGTAGCAAAGCTGGGCATAATGCCCGAACCTGCCAAGAGACTGCAGAATCGTTAGATTCGCCTATTTCCAGCGTCATTGTTGTTGATTATTAGGTTTATAGTGGTGCAAATAAGGATAATGGCTGCGTAGTGCTGGCAAGTGCGGCGCTCGCTTGTGTGCGGCGCTCGCTTATGGATTACGTTAGTAGGTTGGGAAGAAAAGATTCGGGATGTTGACGTCGTCTTTGATACGGTCGGGGGAAAGGTGTTGATGAAAGCATGGCACACAGTTCAAGACGAAGGGATCATCATCGCTGTTGGTGATCCTGCGCCGGCATGGGCCTTTAGCGACGCCAGACTAGAAGAGGCTGAACGGAGACCGGGGGTGCGCTATAAGTCCTTCATCGTATCCCCAAACGCGGAACGACTGATCGAGGCGAATGCCTTGGTTGACTTGGGGGAGCTCAAGTCGCTCAATGTGCAACCCTTCCCTTTTGATGAAGCCCCAGATGCATGGCAGTTTGCAAGACGCAGAGGTCGAGTCAAGAAAGTGGTCATTGTATTCTGAACGGCAAACACGAGGGCAGTAGATTGAGACAGAAGCAGCACCCACTGAGAGGTCATTATTCGCTGATTTACTCTATATTAATCAGTCATTTGAGCCTTGCTTCTTCATATCTTTTTTCAGCTCATGTAGACCAGGAACAGAATAAGTGCTGGCCCTCTATACCTATCCTTCGTAATAGAGAGAACGTCGAAGATGATAAATCGCACCATCAATAGAGACATGGTACACAAGTGTCCTCGCATGGACAAGCTGGGCTGAGCTCACATCATTGATCCTCGGTCCCTGCTCGTATACACATCAGTCTCCAGATGCTTCCTTTCTCCCTTTACCACCTGCTCCGGTAGTTTCATGCCCACGCCCCAAAATACGAAGATCGCCCACTTCCACCTGAATGGGTTGAAGGCGACACAGAACACGAACCACCAAACCAGCTCAAGGTACGTAAAGAAGTCAAACGCTCCTGTTGGACTGGTGAACTTCAATGCCCTTGTCATATCAATCCAGCGCCTCATCCAGAACGGACTGGGCCGTGTAAGTGGATCCACAAGAAACATGAGGAGAATCCGGGTATAGATTCCGATATGCCAGTTTCCTACACTGCCAATAGCAGATACGTACGTGCAGTTGATGGCACTGACAGAGGGATGCTGTGGCGGGAAAGTCTGTAGATACCAATTCGGCAGCCCGTAGGGCTCGATAAAGCAATCTGGTGGCAGGAAAGATAGACTGGGGCGCTTGAAGCCGGTAGCCATGATGACAATGTCCACATCAATGGTCTCCTTGTGTCCAGGTCCATCCTTGGGTACACCACGTGCTCGACGGTTGACGACCACGCCATTCTTCTTGAATCCTTCTATGTCGCCGCGCACCCATTCTGCTTCGCCTTTGCGAAGCTTATCCATAACGTCGGAGTTCACCATGGGCGTGTCCATGAAGAGGCCCTTGTCCGACGGACTAAGGTCTTCGAGGCTGCGGTAGAAGAGTTTGCGCAAAAGAAGTTCCGGGATAAAAGACAGCATAGTTTCCTGACCGAAAATGTTGAGACTGAGAAGTGTGTCGACGATGAGGTTTCTAGGAATGATCCACTTGTCGGACCTAGACAGGATGGCTGTCTTGCTCGCCGACTTTGCCGCAGCGAACTCTAAGGCCTCAACGGCAGAAGCACCGCCACCAATGATGGTAATCTTCTTTCCCCTGGCGTCTTTACCGGTTAGGTCACTAGAGTGATAGATCTTGCCTTTGAAGTCACCCTGGCCCGGAAGGGTCGGCATCTTTGGATCGCCACATGTTCCTACCGCAGCGATGAGGCAATCGAAGCGCCCATGTGAGGTGTCATTGACAATCCACCGCCCATGATTATCCTGGTAGGTCTTGTTGACAGTGAAGTTGAAACGGGTTTTACTTTCGAGGTCATACTCCTTCCACAAGGAGCGGACCTGATCGAGGATTTCAGATTGACTGGGGTAGCCATGTTGCCACTGAACGTAAGGGTGGAAGCGGTACATCAGGGAGTGGATTTGAAGACTGGAGGTGTCATTGACCCTCTGTTTTCACATACTACCTTAGCCTGGGCTGTTAAACATCTTGGATGGCCTCTTGACTTACACTCCAGATGCCTCCCACCGAATCTTTGCCGCCAGCCTCAAAAAGTACGACGTCGAAGCCGTGGCCGACACAGTGAGCTGCAGATGTGACTCCCGTGATTCCGGCGCCAATAATGGCGATTTTCGGGCGATTCAGGAGCTGGCCCGGGGGCGGAGGGCTTGGTGAGAGGCATTTTGCGATGATCCATTGAAGGATCTGGTAGATGAAGAAGAAAGGACGGAGGATGGGATTTTGGACTTGCGGTGTAGGGGTCATTTTAGTGTGTCTATGTCGTAAGAAAGATGCTGTAGTTACTAGGGACTATTTAAGAAATGAAGGAAGAGCAGGTGTATATCACCATTGGAAATTGACTTTTGCAGGAACTCATAGAGTGACGTCAAATTTACTCCGGGTTTGGGCTTTCACATGCATTTCATATTTCGAGGATCGACCTTCATTCAACCAGGATTAGAATGGAGCCGCATATCGCGAAAGGTTATTGACGCGCCACTACCTACGGATCTAACACTCCGGCGGGACGATTGTTCCTGGTCTGTCTGTACCTTGACACCACCTGAGCTTACGTGGCATTCGGTTGCACGTGCATTCATCAATCTGATTAAAGCATGCTGCATTGTTTCATTGGGTGCCGCCACTGTTAAATCGCAGGGAAGCTGTGTAACTAAGTATATCACATCGAATCTACAGAGCCGGGGATACGCGGTTAGCAACTCGGTGAAAAAAGGACAATGGCTCGGAGCTGTTCGAACCATGACGTCATCGTGATACCGGGCTTCTAGGGCCATAAAGGCCAATGACCTCCGAGGTTGAAGTTCAGACTTCACACCAAGACTCTTGATGCTACCAACGTCCCGAATATTATCATCTGGATCCTCATAGGCTTCAGGACTGAAACACTGGATGTGTCCTATTGAGGCTACCTTATTAATTCTCATTAATCCCTTTTCATCCTACACCCAATCCTCACTCACTGTCTACCAATGGAGGACCCAGGTAAGTGGCCGTGGTGTGGGAGCTCCATGTAGTCAGTCGTCTTACTGACCATACCATAGTCCACGAGATCCGGAGCGTAATCACCTCCCTCACCACCGGCACATTCGAAGAGCAAGAATCCACCCTCAACACTTACTTTCTCCGCTCCGCCTCCTTCACCCATCCTTTCTGTCGCGTCCCCTCGTTCTCTAAAGGCACCATCCCGTTCCTCCATGACATCGACTCGCTCTGGGTCATTCTCGCCATCTATCGCTGGTATCGCATTCTCAGCCCCCGAATGTCCATTGACATCGAGTCTGCCACCGTTGCTGAACGCACAAGTACGGTCTACGTCTCCATCAACCAGACCTTCGCCTTGTGGTTTGTGCCGTTCTACAAGGCCCGAGTGCACCTCACCACAGTCTTGAAGCTTTCACGGCTCACAAATTTGGGCTCAAACGAGAATGTGGGGAGGAACAACATCATCGAGGCGCGCGAGCCGGCTGCACTTACTGGGCCAGGTCAGGAGAGGGCAAAGTACTTTATTGCGAGCCAAGAGGATCTGTACCAGGTGAACGAGCTTGTGAATTTTCTAATGCCAGGAGTAGCACCTCTGCTTTGGTTTGCGTGGCAAGTGTATGCTACGCTACTCTGTGTTGTTGGGAGCCGGCTGGCTGCGCTGCTGGACTTGATTCCAAACAGAGGGCGAGCGAATAGGACCAAGGACAAGATCACATAAAACAAATGACCTCGGTTCAAAATAAGGAGACATTTTGTAAAAGGGCTGATGTCGATCATATTTAATAAAGTTCTCAACCTGGTACGCCTGTCGTGCTTCACCCTCGCCGGACTATACACAATTATCACCAGCGAACACAACTTTGCTTTGACGCGAGTCGATTAAATATGTTCCTGCCTCTCGCAGTCTATCCGAGAGAAGATGTCTGCTTTCGATCTATAGCATTTCAGACACCAGATTGAGGTCATCGCTCTTGGCCTCATCAAGCGGCGGAATCACGCTGAGTACCATTGTATCTTGTTCATCGATCCCAGGTCTCTCAAGAGCCTGAAACTGGGTAGGAACGAGACTTGAACTCGCAAATTGACCCTTCCTAGCCTCTGCTCGCTGTTTCAAGACGGCTTCCGGTGCATCGAGAAAGAGGAAGCGGACTTTGATGTCTCCACATTGTCGACAGCCATGGCGTAAGGTGTCTCTGTACTCGCACTTCAGGGCAGAACAGGTCACAACCAGATACCGCGATCCAGGATCCTGAGGATGGCTCGAAGCACGTTCAAGGATGGCTTCGAGCCAACTCTGACGGTCGGCATCAGTTAGGGGCTGGCCCTTGTGCATCTTCTCTATGTTTGCCTTCGGGCGGAACTGTAATCATTTGTTAGCGAACAGGCCAACGGCTATGGTGAGTACGGCGGGCATCTTGTTCATACTTCATCACCCTCAAGAAAACATGCATTCAACTCGGAAGCGATGCATTTGGCAATCGTGGTTTTTCCCGAGGCGCTAGGCCCTGAGACGAAGACGACCCATCGATCGTCTCGGGTTGTGCTGTCGTCTTTGTTAAGGGTTTCATCCATTTTGGTTACTGAGGTCTTATCCAAACGACCATCTTTCTAGGCGCAACGTCGTCTGGGATTACAAACAGAGCCGTCAGCACGCTGTGAGAGGGTTCACCAAGGTGAGGATAGAGAATAAATATACAGCAGCGCAAGCGATGCTGTGGAGTTAGTTGCAGGCGAAATCTGGGTACAGTCCAGTTAGTGACATCAAAATGCTGCAACGCGAAGTATCCCTACTACCAACCCACAAATTGACACAAAAGCTTTGCGCGGCAAGCAAGTCATTAATCGTATTCTATAACCTGGCAATAACAGGGATGTTATATTCCTGCTTGTCGGCGATCTACTTTCAGTGTCGCATTCCAATCTTGACGCTGCCCAATGCTTTAGCCCCCTCCGCCTTGGGAATCACAGTCCTAGACAGCCGAGCTGCTGCTCCGAGGCGCTTGGTTCACCACCCAGGATGAGCGACACGAAGCTCCTCCCCTGCTTCCCCCGGCTCCTCTTGAGTACCAAGAATAGACTGTCAGAGACTCTCTCTGCTTCACCTCTTCGAGGCCCTCGTTCTCAGAGTCCAACACTGCTACAATAAAAGATCTCTGGCTACACCTCCTTACCCGGAGTTAATCATCCGCGGTCAATGGCTTCCTAGCGTAGACATTTGGTCTTCTTATGTCAGTATGCCGTATCAAATCGCTACATAGAACAGGGGTAAACAAACATCATATAGTACGGCTTTATCTTGGGGTCTTTCATGGCTGCGCGCATCCTGGCAAGGAAGACATGCACCTCAACGAGCTCCCACTTCATGATCTCTCGGAGGAGGAACAAGGCAAAGCCCTCGAGACTCTGCTCCATGAAGGCAAGGTTGAACATGCCGATCTCTTTCTCGCGCCGGTCGGTGGGCCACGAACCGCACGGGAGACGGTACTCCTTGACGACAATGTCGACGAAGCCAGCCTCCTCCATGTGGCGGCGCATGCGACCGTCCATGCCGATTTTGGCAGTCTTTCCCAGGCGATCAGCAGCTTCGAAGAAGGCTTCAGACCACTGCTTGAAGATGTGATCTGGGTCGTTGGCCACCGCCGGGTCGTCGCTGCGCAGGGTGATGGTGAACTCTAGGTTCTCCAGGTAGCCTCCTGGGCGCAGGGCGCGGAAGGCCTGGCGGTACAGCTCGGTCCAGTCGGAGATGCTGCCATATAAGGCGCGAATGTGAACAAAATCAAAGGCTGCATCGCCAAACGTCCACTCCAGCTGGGCGTCATCGACGTAGAATTTGCAGTTGGGTGGCACCCAGGATGGTTGGATGGGGCTGATGTCGAAACCGATGATCTCTGCTTCGGGGAAGGTATCAGCCATATCGATGGCCCAGATGCCAGTGCCAGTGCCCACGTCGAGGACTCTGCTAGGGTTCTTAATAGGTGCCTCGTAGAGCTGGTCACCGAGAACCATAGTCAGGAAGTGATGGGCCATGTCCAGGCCATCGTTCTGGCGGTCGTCGTTGGGGCCCCAGTACTCTGTCGACTTGATGCTCTGGTAGGTGCGCCCGTGGAGCTTACGGTAGTCGAGGATGCTTTCTGTGAGTGAGGCTGAGGTCGAGGCCAAGCTGAGGTAAGGCGAATTAATCAACACGGCCTGGGTTATTGAGGGGGGGAACTGCTGCTGCACCTTTGATCGTCGCCAATTCCCTCGTCAGCATCATCTTCGTGTTCAATCGGGCTTTCTGGGTTCTGGACAGCTTGGTCGAGCGGTTGCGATGAGGGCGCCGATGGAGGCGATGGCGCCGAGGGCGTCCGAGGAGATGTCGACTTGCGGTCAGTCATGATGATGTCGTGAGCAGGTGATTCTTAGGCTACGAGCCCTAGCCCCATGAACCAGCGGGGATGGAAGACGGAGACAGGAGGGACGGGACGATCTTAGACAGTGGATGGCGCACCCCGTGGTGGGGTTTTAGGGGCCGTGATGGAGCCTGTCAGTGCTGTAGGGACGGACGGACCATTGACGGACTGCAGTAGCGCTGCCCAGCAAAGAGATGGGCTGCAGCTTATTATCCTCATACTACACGATAAGCGGACTAGACATTTCACTAGACTTAGTAGCTAAGTACAGAGAAAATAGTTCTTGTTCTGTCAATCTGTCATCGAGTCAACCCCTTGTGTTGAGGTCCATTGACACATCCATGCAGCTCTTCAGCAAGTTAGCTTCACGTGATCTGGACTCCCTCCCTTGCTTCCTCAATGCCAAGTGCAGCTCGACGACGAGCCATAGGCAAAACTCCCACCATCCTTGTCCCAGCTCCAACCGACTGACTTGCCGACCCCAGGCTTGAATGAGAAAGCCTACCGCTCCATCACCTGCACCCACATGTCTGAGATTATGAAGAGCCCGAGGTGGTTTACCGCTCTCCACGGCCGCGATGCGTCCATCGGTGCTATGTTGAAGTGGCGGAAAAGCTAGAGTCGCTCCGTCAGCCCATTGCTTGCTTGCATGCATGCATATCCGCACTCAGTCTCGCTTTAGGAAAGCATTCCTGTCTGTTCACATACCTCGAAGATGGTTTTGCTTAGTTCTAGCTGCGCCACAGGTTTCCCGAGACACGCCCATTTGCCGTGCCCGAAGATCAGCTCATTCGTCCGTACCATTGCTGCCAGCTTCTTCTGGTCTGGTTCAAACCACCGTTCGGGCCGGAACGATGCTGCATCCTGGCCGTACATCTCCTCAGCCCTGTGCATCCCGTAGGCCGAGTACCCGATGCACACTCCCTCGGGCAGGAAGATGCCATTCCCGTCCACCTCGACCGTCTCTCCGCCAGCCGGCACGTCGCGAGGGAAGATGTTGGCCACTGGCGGCCGGACTCGAAGTCCCTCCCGGACCACAGCCTGCAGGTACGGCAGCTGCTTCGCCTGGGCAGCCGATATGATACCCTCGCCTCTATCAGGGGCTCTACCCGTGCGTACAGCATCATCGATCTCCTCCTGCAGTTTGGCGCAAACCCGAGGGTTGGTGATGACCTGGAGGATCACACCACGGATTCCGCCGGCGGTGGTGTCCGAACCCGCAATGATCTGCTCCAGTGCTTCACTACGCAGCTCGTCGCCGCTGAGCCCATGCCTCGCGAATGAAGCCAGCATATCGGATCGCTTGTCAGTCTCTTTGGCCATCCGCTCGTTCACGAATCGGAAGCATGTTGCCATCATTCCCCCGAAGCCCTCTGTTTTCTGCGGTACTGGCGTGATGTACCGCCCAATGACAGGTGCCTGTGCCAACCAGCTCACGCCTATCGCCAGAGCAATATTCGCAGCCACAAGGCCATTCTCGATAGACGACATGTAGCTATGCATATCGGTGTCTGCCTGGAGCATTCCGAATGACTGACCCAGGCCGACGCAGCTAATTACGTCAAGAGTAAAGTACTGAATCTTCCTGGCCAGGTCCATCGGCACAATACGGTCGCTGTTAGATATGTATTTCGCTTGTATGAGGCTCAGTAGCTCATTCAACCGTAAGTCAATCGATGACTCGAGTTCCTGGTTTTCGCGGCCAGAGTACTAAAGAGCTGCTGTCAGCTTGCGGCGAGCTGTTTCGAGGTTCAACATACGCCTGGTGCCATCTGCTTCCTACGCTTGGCATGCTTCTCGTTGTCTGTCTGCGTGAAGACGTTGTCGCGTCGGTGTTCGACACGGGCAGCATGATAGTACCAATCCGATCTCTTGTAGCCAGGGTGATTGTTCACATGCGCCCATACTTCCGGAGACGATGTAATAAGCACACCCGGGGCAACTCTGGCAACAGGCCCTGGGTAGAATACGTGATTAGTCTCATCACGGGAGGAGCTTACGAGTTGGGGTAGAGGACGAACCAAATTCACGGTTGACCTGGGCGTACCAGTTGTGGCACTCGCCGCTCAGCATTGCTCTACTGTGAGGTATATGAGAGAAGCTCGTCAGCCATGGCCCTCGGAACTTGGTGAGTTTGTTGCGTAGTAGTAGGCGTCTGATGATCCCCACGACCACCCACCCAGCCAGCATGGCCACTGCAATGGACGCTGGTGCGAAGCTGAAGATGCCCATGTTGATAGCTCAGATAATTATAAGGCCAATACCGGAGGAAGAAGAAGAAGAAGAAGAAGAGAAAGCTGAGCAGTTCCCCAATCCTTGCAGCCTGAGAACATCACCCCCGCACCTCATGTGCAGCAGTGGTCGTCATATTTTCACCGCTGAGAGGTATCAACCAATCAGAACCCATACCTCCGCACAGATGCAGCAGAGACAGGCATTCCATCC
Organism: Sarocladium kiliense; assembly: GCA_030734395.1. Classification (NCBI taxonomy): domain Eukaryota; kingdom Fungi; phylum Ascomycota; class Sordariomycetes; order Hypocreales; family Sarocladiaceae; genus Sarocladium; species Sarocladium kiliense. The sequence goes on along the minus strand of JAUZTG010000032.1, from coordinate 42,855 downwards.
TCCGGCTCTGATGCTATATGAGGTTCCTGGTTTGGCCTCCAAAGTAGGCCTGTCGGTGAGTATGCGAACTTGCCAGGATTATATCCATAAATAAGGATCCAACTTGAGAACAGCATGCACAAACAAAGAAAAAAAAAATCACAGTCAAGGAGGGGGAATCCATATCCACGACCGAAAACTTGAGACTATACATACATCCACGGCCAGAAAACCCCCCAAAGCTCGGCGCTGTCATGTGTTACTAACCAACCAAACATGGTTGGACCATCCCTCTCGTGGCGCACATGCTACCTGACCGCGTATAACCTTACCCAAGCTGGCCTGTGGACCAGCCTGTTGGCCCTGGTCCTGTCGAGCTTGGCACATGGCCCAGCGCATATCTTCGTGCATTACGAGCCGCTTGCGCGCTGGACGCAGACGTTTGCGCTGTTGGATGTCGTCCATGCCGCAGCACGGCTGATTCCTTCAGGCACCGCGACAACCTTTACTCAGGTCGGGACCAGGGTCATCCAGGTCTGGGCCATTTGGTGGGCGTTCTCTGAAGCCATTCTCGGGAATACTATTTCGGAAACAAAGGCGCTTGGCGAAGGGTGGGATGGTGTCTCGAGTGGTGGCCTCGCGTTCGTTGCCTTGCTTCTCGCTTGGAGTCTTGCGGACACCGTGCGCTATGCATACTTAGCGTGTAAGATGCTTGGCTTTGAGAGTCAGCTCTTCACTTGGATTCGGTGCGACACCAAATCTCATCTTTATTGTTTGAGCATAATTGCTAATCATGCCAGGTACTCCATGTTCTACGCCCTATATCCCATTGGCATCGGTGCAGAGTGGTGGCTCATGTACCGCTCAATTGATCCTCTGAGCCGCGTCAGTGCAGGGTTACCTCCTCTCTTTTACTTCCTTCTGGCACTTTATATGCCTGGTGAGTTTTTCCGCTATGGGATGTAATCGTGGGGCAGCTTGCTAACAAGACATGACTAGGGACTTGGTTCATGATCAAACAGCGGAGAAAGGTCCTGGGGAAGCGGAATTAGATACTGCTCTCCTTGCCATGGTTGTTAGATTGGGATTAAGATCGATGACTTCAGAATAGGGGATAAATACGAAGCAAAATACAGAGTAGAGTAAGAAGTAGAATAGGGAGTAAAAAATACGAAGCAGAATATGAACCACGCGAGCATATTGGCATCATGTACGAACACACATACAAAGACGGGCATGCACGAAAATTCAGGCAAACTAGCGTGAACAAATGATCTCATTATTAAAGTGATATCCTCACCATCACATCTCGAAAGAGCACCTTACTTCTTATAGCAAAGCTTGCTGTCTTGCGACGGCAGGTTACCCAAGATCATCTCCGACATCTCCCAGAACTCAGAGCCAACGGCGTTCTGCGCGTAAAAGACGTCCCTGGGGTCGTACTTCTTCTTGATCGAGAGGGCCTTGGGGTAGTTTGTGCCCCAGAAGGCTTGGGTGAAGTTGGGCTCGATATAATCCGACTCAGACATATACGCGCCAGCACCGGGAGACACGTCCCTCCAGCGCTGCATCCAGTCAAAGGTGAGCTTATCGCTGGCAGCCTTCTTAGTGGCCTCGTTGGCGGACGGGTCCCACATTGCAGCACAGATGGCGTGCATAACAGTCTTGCGCCACGCCGGGTTGACAGCTGTATCGGGGTAGCCCTCGGGCGCGGCAGCAATGTTGAAGGCGATGACATAGTTGCCCTCCTCAACGGTGGACTTGATGGCCTCGAAGGTGGCGTTCAGCTTGGCCTGGCTTTCCCAGTTCTCACGGGGGAAGAGGCGGCTGGCCTGGCGAATAAAGGTGGAACCCCAAGGCTCCAGAGGGAAAGAGGCTCGCCAAGCGTCGTGAAAGTTATCGAATTGGCGGAAGACGGGCGTGTACTCAACTCCAATCTTGTCAAACTTTGCGAAAAGGGGCGCCACGAGAGTCTGCAGCTCCTGGACGGTCATGCCTGGTGCGAACCACGGGCCCATATCGAAAGCAAATGATCCAGGCACAAAGGACCAGATACGGAAGTACTCGTAGTTGCCGTTGTCGATGGCATACTCGATGAAGCCATCGAAGTAAGCGCGCAGAGCAGCCCAGAACTGCTCAGCCGTGACATTGGGCCCGGTAGCCAAGTCGAAGGTCAAGGTGGCGACCTTAATCTTAGGGTAAGCCTTTACAAGGACGGAGGTGACGACACCGTATGTAGAGCCACCACCACCGCGAAGTGCCCAGAAGAGGTCCGGGTTAGAGGATTGGCTCGCAGTGACGAAGCGTCCGTTAGCGAGGACAACCTCAAAGGCGAGGACCTGGTCTGACGCCATGCCGTAGAGCCCAGATAAGGGTGAGTGACCGCCTCCCTGGATGTAACCACCCATAACACCGACGGTCTCACCCTCGCCTCCGACAACAGTAACGCCCTCCTTGTTCGCAGCCTGGTAGAGCTGGAAGGCATGGACACCAGAGCCAACCTTGAAGGCTGGACCGTTGTAGCCGTGACCCTGGTAGTTCTTGAAGAATTGAATGCTCTTCAGGTGGTGCGTCCAGATAGACAGGGCACCAGCGCCGGTGGACTTGGCACCGAAGTCGTGGCCGGTATTCTTGACGACAAGACGGAGGTTCAGGTTGCGCGCGAAGTTGACAGCCAGCTGGATCTGAGCAACATTGGTGGCGGCCACGACATATGATGGCAGCCCTCCAACTTTGCAGCCAGTAGCGGTAGGATCAACACCCTTTGGCATGCAGCTGGCGCCTTCGAACAGGACGGCATTGATAGAAGTGGGATCCTCAATGTGCATGTAGGAGTAATTGGACCAGTTGTTGGTGATGTAATCACAGCGAGCCTTGTTAAATCTGCCAAAGTCGTCATAACAGACAGCCGCAAAAGGAACGGTCTTGATGAGGGCACCTCCGAGAAGGATGTTGAAGAGGTCCCAGACGATCTTGCCTGGGTACAGCAGATCGCCAGGGTAGGTCTTGCAGCGACCGAAGAGGGTGCGCTTCTCCAGACCGGTTTCGTTCTCACCATCCTCGTCATCGAAAGTGAAGAGAGTGACGTTGGACAGCTCGAGAGCGGTCAAGTTGGCGATCACATCATCTGTGAGTTGGGTCTTCTCGTCCGCGAACAGATTTTGAGAAGCCTTTACCTGAACATCTGCGGCAGCTGGGGCGAGGTTGTCACCGTCGGCATCTAGAATGGAGATTCAGTGTGTTAGCTTCGTTCGAAATTTGACGGTGATCTTCACCAGCTCTCGGCTCAGCGTTCAAGATATGTGCGGCGCAGTGCTATGTGGTGTGGGTGTGTTGACTTACCGACTGGCTTGCCATCCACCACGATGGTCTGGGCAACGGCATAGGGGCTGACTTGAAGGAGCAGAAGCGCAGCCGCTTTCGCCCAACGCGATGTTTGAACCATGGCTGCCACGTGTTGAGGCTTGTTCCAGATGCAGGCTGCAGGCTGGGGGATGCAGGTGGTGACCGAGATGGTGGTGTAGGGTCAAAGAAGCATCAATCACTTTATAGGAAGAAGGGTCTCGGGACTTTGGCGGGCTTAGACGAAAGGGTGGGGCGCCATCGACCCACGAGGAACTGATGGAGAGCAACAAACATGGTAGCATGGTAGCAATATCGACTTGGCCGGATTGCCGAGATTGGATCGTGCTCTCCGAACGGGGTTGAAAGTTCAATGCGAGGGCGAAGTAGCGAGACTGTTGGTTGGTTTTGGGAGGGACACTGATATGCGAGTGGGGTCAGCACAAGGGGAGGAGCCACTTGTATGGGTAGCTTGAGATAAATCGTTAAGCATCTAAGACGACCAACATAGAAAGCATACCTGGTAGGAAGCATGGGAAGCATGGGAAGCATGGGAAGCATGGGAAGCATGGGGTCCAGGATCCAGGATGACCATGCACGTGCTATTGATGTATTATCGACGGTAAGGACAGCCGATAGTTAGGTCGGTAGGGATGCGTGGGCATGTCAAGTGAGAAAAACAGTGCAGATATAGGCGCTGACGTGGGTGGCAAGACCCTTGCTTTTGGGCGAGTATGTATCGGCCGGTACGGTATTAAGTCTAGAACGGTGAGACTGTAATGAGCAAGGGGAAGCAAGGTTGGTAAGATGATGATGATGAGGTGAGTGGTAAGGTCAGCAAAATGGGAGGCGAGTTGGATTGGGCAAGGCTAGCTAGGGCACGCGCGTCTTGATCTTGGAGCTGAGCCATGGAACCTGACATTTGAGCCCGCGGAGAGCTGTAGCGCTTGGTGGCGCTTTGAGTGCGTTCCAGCTGCGTGGTTTTGTATGAATACTTGTCCTGAATCAAGGTGCCGGGGAGTGCTCAGCAGGTCACTCGTTTAAGACTGGTGCCGAGCAGGGATGGGATATCCCAGCTAGAAGCTCAGCTGCGCTGCAATGCAGGTGCAGTATAATTTCCACGTGCCCCCGGTCACCTGCATTTCGATAGTTTGAGGTTTTGCTGGCACTGGACGGACAGGGGTGGTGGGCAGAGGCAGAGGCAGAGGGTACGCACGCATTTGCTGCTGCAATTTGCCGTCTCGGACGTCGACTGTAGGTCCTCAGCCTGCCAGCCGGTCCGGACGATCCTCCCAATCGACCCTCCAAACTAGGTATGGGCGCTGGCGGGGGGTGGTTCCAGAAACTAGGACAGGGGCCTGTGTGGACTCGGCTAACGAAAGATGGTGCTAAGCGCTAGTACTTGCTCATACTCAAGCCGCTGAAGTCTCCCCGCCCTGTCACCGTCTCCCACTGCCACTCTTCCACTGCCAGTCTCTTCCACTGCCAGTCTCTTCCACTGCCAGTCTCTTCCACTGCCAGTCTCTTCCACTGCCAGTCTCTTCCACTGCCAGTCTCTTCCACTGCCAGTCTCTTCCACTGCCAGCCACCATCACGGCCACTAAACTTTGCCTGACAGTGTGACACTGCAGCCACCCGCCATCAGGTACTCCGTCTGCCATAGTGTGTCCGAGTCAGTGCTCAGAGCCACTAACCCGCCCTCACTAAAGACCCCCGGCAGTACACCTCCAGGGTTTTTCGGAGACAGGGCTCGCTGGGCCGGATGCGCACTGGGAATGTGCTCCTTTCCACGTATCAGCGCTAGATCGTCGTGGTTCTAGCTCTCCTCTCTACTCTTTCGATCCCCATCTTGGTCGGCTGCATCCTTGCTTCGGATCGTCGGCAGGGTCATTTCAGGTCCAGTCCAGACCCAGCACCCGGAAGCTAGAACCGAAGATGCTTCCATTCCTGGGTCAATGTGACCCTGTTCTCCTGGTTCATCCCATCAGGCTGTTATGCATGGCCAACCTGCAAACCGCCAAACAGGACCTTACGAAAAGAAAAAGAAAATACCTTGATACAACCTCCGTCCCCTGAGTCCTTCACGTCCCACTCCCTGCACATACATGGCCACACACCGGGTCAAACGCCTGGGCAGACGAGGACCGAGCCCCTGAAATACTGTCAACCGCCCTCTAATGTCCAGAACACCACTTCTCAGCTGCGCCGCACTAAAAGTTGGCTCAAGGTTTCCAGAAGCCTAGGCAGGCATGGATGCAGACAGGCTTTGATCAGTTTTCCAGACCCCCCGAGCCGAATCTTTGACGAACTTGTGGGTAGCGCAATTCAAGTTCTACGAGTACGTACATCCCTCTACTCCACGGACATATACTCTCCATCTGTTCACAGCCCGACAACGCGATTCAACCAAGTGCAGCTGGCATACATAGAATCGGTCCTTCTCATAACCTGGATAACACGCACCTGCTTGACTAGTTGACCGCATTTTGTCGCGCTGGGGGCCACGATACGAACACCTAAAACTTGGCAAGGTGTGTGGTTGCACCGCCGCCAGAGAAACCCTTGTCTTGCAGCTCCCTATCGAAAACCTCGGGTTAGGATGCAGATTACACGCTCGCAATTACGACTTAAAACGACGACGACGAATACAAACCCCCAATGCCAACCAAGTGGAGTCTTCTCACCTGAAAATGGCTTCCGAGTCAGGGGCGTCATCCCTAGCCAAACTAGGCATCGTCCCGGGGTGCCCAGCTGCGCCCGATGCAGATATGTGCGTAGAACGTGGCTGTCGCTTAAGAACCACAACTAGACGAGGCCCCGGCGTGGTGGTTGCATTGCATGTGCAGATGCCGAGCAAGGGGAAGAGGAGAAGGAAAAGAAAAGACTCGACCCGGCTTTCTGGTGCACTAGATATCATGTGTCCTCAGTCTCTTGAAGGGAGCAGTGACTTGAGAGGCCATCGACACTCCTGAATCCAGAAGGGGCATCCTTTTCTTCTCCACTCCGCGAATTGCCTACTGGTTGGTTACAGACCACTAGAGGCTTCTCGCTGGGATTATCCCTGATTCTCACTGTCTGATGATTCTCTGAGAATCGCTTCTTGTCCAGCCTGTCAGTCAGTATCACGACGCCGTTTGAATCGTGTTAGAGATGTCCGCGCTCGATTCCATTGCAGCCCGAGCGCTTCACGCGCGTGAAGCTGTTCCCCCAGGAATGGAGCTGCCGCCGTTCTCTGACGACTACGAATACCCGTACTCAGCTCTCCAGCACGGTGGCTTTGCCATTCTCTTCACCTTTCCGGCCATCGCCCTTATCACCGTTTTGTTGCGCGTCTACATCAGGTTATCTATGAAGCAGTTCGGACTAGGTACGTGCGACGGTCGTATAACCAAGCGTCCCGGAATCAATCTTCTGAGAATAGCTCCTACTGACTAAATTTGCCATCTAAACAGATGATGCTTTCATAGCTGTGGCCATGGTAAGTAATACAAAAGGTCGATCTACAAGCGACTAGGATCATCCGAGCTAACATTTGAATTTCTCGCAGCTTGACTCGCTAGCTGAGACAGGAGCATCATATGTCGGCATGCGCAAGGCCTTCCTCGGCGTCCATGTCTACGATATCCCTCCGGAAGCAGACCCGCGAGAGGGCATGAGGTGGAACTACATCATCCAGGCACTCTATAACCCCATCTTGGCGCTGGTCAAGACGTCTGTCCTGTTGTTCATGCTCCGGCTCAGTGGCCAGAACAAGAAGATCCGGATGGCTATTCACACCCTCAACGCCTTCAACCTCGCGCTCATGATGGCTATTTTCCTCACCGTCATCTTCCAATGCACACCAATCAACTACTTCTGGGAGCAGGCTGGCAGAAACCCACCGACAGAGGGAAAATGCATCAACTCCCCCGTTTTTGTCACGTCTACCGCGGCTCTCAACGTTCTCACGGATATCCTCGTGCTGATGCTCCCGTTCTGGATCTTCCTCGGCCTCCAAATGCCCAGGAGGGTCAAATGGGCACTCATCGGCGTCTTCACCCTTGGTGGCATGTGAGCGGCTATCTATGTAACGCTACCGTGGACGTCTGACTGACACATTATTGTTCCAGCGTCACGATCATTAGTATATTGCGATTGGTTTGGTTGGTTGATATCTCCTTCTACCCACCAGGGCACGACCCGACCTACGACATTCGATTCACCTACTCGGCCGTCGAGACGAATCTCGCCATCATCGCAGCCTCGGCCCCAGCGCTGCGAGGCCTCGTCGTCAAGTGGTTCCCCAGATTCTTCTCATCCCTGACGAGCGGTGGCAAGGCTACATACGGCGAAACCGGCGGCACCGGCAAGCAGTCGCGGTCTGGCAAGAGCGCTTTGGGCGGCCAGCACCACATGGGCTCGCGGCACACGGATACGTTCCAGATGAAGAACATGAAGAATCGTTCCGAGATCTGCTCACACTCCCCCACGGCAAGCGAGGAGGAGATCATGACGTACAACGGCATCATTCGCACCACGGAGGTGGACGTTATGTACAGCGACGGTAGTTCAGAAAATCACACGGCGGTGGAGAACAGTAACTTTGGTGCACCACGGTCGGAGAGTGGCCGTCGAACTCAAGATGTTTAGAATAAGAAGGCGTGGTGATCCCTGTGTTTATTCTTATCTTCGTCCTCGATGAGTTTTGGTCCATGTTTCTCTTTTCCCTCATAGCGGCAGGGAACAAACTTATGCCGATGTTCAGATTTCCATGTTATTTACGCGCACACTACGATAGTTGGATAGAGAGTACATGATTCCCATTCATATACATAGTAAGTATAGCTTTGTAAGAGGGTCGTCGGCAGGACGTCCCCTTTTAGATCAACTTTCGAGCAGGTGGGATCCGAACCCCAACTCGACTCACATCTTTTTAACGCCCTGACCTTGGTGGAAATACTAAATCTGGAGATCACCCCCTCTGCCCCTGTCCTGACTTTGGCACAGGAGTAGAAAGGTCGCAAGAACCAAGGCTCACTAACTAATTTGCACTTGGCCCCTTACCCGTTTTGTGGCTGACTAGATCCTAAACAACAGCGAGGGTTATACAAAGCTAACAAAGAATATAGTCTAAGGTTAAAGCGAAATTAATTATTGCCAAGAGGTTCACAAATAGTGAAATGGGGAGGTCAAGGTGGTTTTCAGGTAATGCTCACTCAGTAAGGGTAATCAAAGCCTAGGCTAGAACAATGGCTCACCAGGCCGGACGCAGGCCTCCCAGCTCTCATGCATTATATTACAGTTTCTAATGCCTCCAGGTGCGCAAATTACGTCAAGTCTCAATAAGGCAAGGTTAGTGGGTTGAATGGTCTTGATTCTCGGCCTTGACAGTGTCTGCAATCTACATTTATTTGTAAGCATCTAATCATAACTAGATTGAGTCCCAACTCAGGAACAAGCTGAAAGGAAAGAGATAGTGGCACAATTTGTGAAAACACATGAGAGTGTGCAGAGTATGCATAGTCGTACGATGAAGCATAGATCCATCGCAAGCCCCTGCTGCTTATAGTTCTCAAAGTCCATCACTCAAGGTAGAAACGCTTGAAAGGCCGCAACTTGTCCGACTCCTGGTGAAGCCCAAGGACTGCATTGTCGTAGCCCATTTCGACGAGAACTTGGCCGCACCAATCCTTCGTTGCTGGCTCCAAGCAGGTGCTAATGTCGATATCTGCTAACGGTCGCCCCATCTCGGCTAGAACTGAGCGGTCAATGGGGATACCCCAGTTGCATGCCTTGTCGGGATCCGGGTAATGGTAGTTCATCCAGGGTTGGCCGTGGACTACATGAGGACGGTTCTTCTGAAGGCGAATTCGATGAAGATTCCACGCCTCCACGAAGTCGAAGAGCTCTTGGCGTAATATATCTTCAAACACTGCGTAGATCGCGATTTGGTCCTCCAGCATATCGCCGTCGAAGTCCCCGTCCCTGGCGAGTTCCCCAAAGTAGTCTACCCACTGCCTGGAGGAGACGTGAAGCATACTCTCCCACCATTTCTCAATCTTGACGTTCTTTGTGCTCGGTGCCGCCTTGTAGGAATCTTTCAGACGCTTCCCTTGCTGGAAGACCCGCCCATTCCACTCCACACGTCCATCTGCGGCCAAAGCAAAGTTCCAATGAGCTGCTGCGATTAGCGGAGTTTCGCTACCCTTGTCTGCCTGCAGATACCATGGCCGGAAGCCATAGGCGTCGCAAGCGGTTAAGTACTGCTTCAGGACGCTCAAAGCAGTTGTAGCAGAATGGCCGACATACAACCAGGTGATGTTGCGTGAGTACGCGTCGATTGCGGCGTATATCTCGAATCCGTATGCCTTAAGCTTGTCATGACCATCAATGCACCACTAATAGTTTGGCCCCGGCACAAGGAATTGGCTCTTTTTCCGCCGAAACATCCTCTTCCGGATCTCGACCTCGTTTGGGAACATGATCTTATACATCGCAAAGAGAGGGTCTCTTGGTACCCAGAGCTGCTTCTGCTGGCGAAGATAAGGCTGAAGTAGGCTTTTGCCATATCCGGAAATGGCATTCGATCGTCGTGTCATTTCGATAATGACTTGCTCTGTCTTCTCCAGCAACGCAAGACGTTCTTCGTCGCTATTGATCCTGCGTACCCAGCGGCGGGCTGGGTGGAGCCTGATGCGCTTCAAACCTTCTTTTGTGGCCGGCCAGCCCTGTCTCTGTAAAACGCTTAATGTCTGCCTTTCACTGAGCCCGACACCGAATATTAGATCGCGGGTGGCCTCTATTAGCCATGGGCTTTCTTTGGTACGAGCTTGCTGGCGTGGGAGATCCCAGCTTGCGATTCTGCGAGAGATCGTGCTGAGATTGGCAGTGACATGATGCTTCTTCTTGAGTTTAAACTGAATCCTGCGTCGCGAGACACCGTTGAGGTAAAGATGAGTGACATAGTCGCGGTGTTGATCGATGGAGTTGGGAGGACGTGCCATTTTTGGAACGGGAGAAGTCGCAAAAAGGGGGGGGGGGAGGGGGGGGTGAATTCCTGGGGTTTGGAAACAGAAAAAGGAGCGGTACATGATGGTCAGCCGCACTAATCCGCAGCGGTATTGCAACTGGCCCGCAACGGTAGCTGGCTCGGAGTGGCTTACCGGCACGTTGCTCATTGGTGGAAGGCGAACCAAACCAGGGTAGAACCAATATTTACAGAACCATGGGTCCCTTTCAAATGTCGTTCCACCTTCCCATTTATACCATCACGTCTGTGAAAGAGCTCGTGGTCAACAACGGCGCCATGCCCCCGGTTGATTCGGACATCGTTACCCGGGTTCCTGGCGCGGATGGCGACTCTCTCGGCCGGAACGCCGGGGCGAAGAGAAGATTGATTCAACCCAGCGTTCGGAAACCCGCGGCCAAGATTACCGTACGATCAGCAAGACCTCATACGAAGTCACGGATGCTAACTTGCCCATCCGAGCAGAAGAAGAAGCAGACAAAGAAGGCCCCTCCCCGTGGCTCAATCCGTCACTTCCCATGCCGGCAGTGCGTCGCCCGCGCCAACAAGGCTCCCGGCCATGAATGCGCCTCTCAAAATAGTAATTTTGGATATCTAGGACTGTACACCTCATACGCTGACATCCACGGCGCAGACACGGGTGCTGCGTGCTGGGACTGCGCAAAGAACGGCCACACATGCAGACCGGTAACGCATTTCTGCGTTCTGTCAAGTAGCGAGCACTAACCCAGCTGCGTCCCTAGGTTCCTGATGCGGCTCTTGCTGCCGTGCGTGCCTTTTGGGACCTGAACCACCGGCTCAGCGGCGCGGATGAAGAACCGGACGACGCATGGCGTGCTGCTGCACAGCGGGCATCACAACAACTACGAGCCTGCGGCAGCGGTGCGGTCCCTTCTACTACTCCACGTCCAGCTCCTGCCTTGGCTTCGTTTGGCGAAGTAGCTGAGAGGAGCCTCGAGGAGAGAAAGCTTTCAGCGCTGGAGACCATCGCTGAGGCTGCTCGGCTCTGGATTGTGAGCATGGGCATGCCATCAGATGCAATTTCGTGTACTGACTCCTTGTCCAGCAGCTCAATCAACCGGACGAAGATGAGGGGGATGAAGAGGATGAGGACTAGGAAAAAAGGGAGAAATTTAGCAGTGCGGTTTAAAATCCAACTACCGCATGCCACCGCACCTTGCTTTAAAATGCCATCTGCTGGTTCGCTGCGGACTCGTGGCTAGAATAACATTTTCCGTGCCGTGCCCGAAATTCAAGAAATTCAAGCTGAGGTACAAAAAGCAATGTACTGCGGGCCCAGGCGACTTCGCCGCTAACCCAATTTGACACAATACAATACTTTCAGGGGTTTTGCAACAGTCATTCCTATAGCCTGCCATAATCACAATTACCTGGTGGTCCGCCCAGTAAGGAGGGCCGCTAACAAATATATAAACCTACCAAGTTGGTCTCACAGCCTTTTTCACTCAAAAAGCCATCCCCTGCCCGGTCTGCCCAATCATGGCATCAGCTCGTCCTTTTTCACGTCAATTCCAGCGACACCCCACATCCCGGCCTGCGAGCCGGGAATGGGATCTGACCCTCCTGCCTGGTTTATTTGAAAAGGACCCCTTAATTTTACTTCGTCCAAGTGCCAAACGTCGATACGATTACCCTAGATCAAATACTTCAACGGCAGAAGAAGAGTCATCTCAACTCTCTTCTGTAAAAATTTCCCTTGGCAACCACTGTTAGTGGTTTGCTAGGGGAACACTTTTTGCAGGCTAAAATTCGCTGCAAATCCACCTGGGGTTTATCGGGACCCTAACAACAGTCAGAAGAAAGGGATTCAGGGAGTTGACCTTTCTTCGCCATGCTGGCACCGACGACATCGAGCTTCGCGAGCTCCTCACTTTGCCTTCGGGCACTCCTTCCTACCGACTACCTCAGGCTCTTCCTGAGCCTCGACTTTCTGGCTTCGCGAGCCATCCGACATTCTGGGCCTGGTGCCCTCTCCTACCTGACCAACCGACCGACCGACCAACCTCTGCAGCTCTGGCTGCCCAGACACGCGGCATCCTGCCGCTCGATCCTCCGGGTCTTGTTGCCCCTGGATTATTTCGAGGCTCTTACGCCTCTCCGAACTCTTCTGCAGCCACAGCTGCCCGACGACCTGGGCCGTCGCGCCCTCGCCCAGGCCTGCAGCTTCGCGCTGCCTCGACCGACCTCTGCAGGTGCTTCCTGCCCAGAGACCATTCTTTCTTCGGTAGCCCTTGGCTGCTGCCCGGTTGTGACCGGGACCGAACAATTGCGTCTCGCTACGCCGAGACAATACAGACATAAACCGCTGGGTCGAAATGGTACAGAGCTTACCTGGAGACCTGACAGCGTTCTAGCCGCCTTGGGGTTTTTCCCTTACAGGATGCACGGCTTCGGTCGTAGCTACTGGCGACCGTGGAGGGCATGGTTTTCGCGCCGCAAGGCGCGGGAGTTACTTAGTCTACCTGTGCAAGAGAATTCTCGGCTGGAGAGGGATATGTTCCCGCTTCCTCTTTAGCCTTATCTCCTCCAAACCCCACGGAGTTCAATCTCCCGACTGAGTGCCACATCCCAGGTTCGGCATACTAGCGCTGAGACACGGACTTGTCCCGGATTTGCTCCTCTCGGCACTCTTCCCAAACCCGTCGTCCTTCCAACTTCACACGTACAGAATTCCCTAAACTCGATGCATACAGACATGCATGCAAAACATACATACATACATACATACATACATACATACATACATACATACATACATACATACATACAGGGGGTAAAATAGAATCCAATACATTCGCGAAACAAATCGGCAGCAACAACAGTCTCCGTCACAGGCCCTGGGCTTGGCAGAGCCAGGGCCGCTGATCCACCCAAGCAAGCTAGCCTCGCACGCACACCACCCATTCCTCCCAAATAAACATAAATATAAGTCTAAGTGCCTTGTGTTCAGCTCGGTTAGCCCCCAAATAGTCATCTAAGCCACTCTTTTCATCCCTGTTTCACCCGTACTCCCCCAGCCAACCAACCCATTCCTCGCGGGAAATCGGCGGCAGGAACACACACAGGCTGGATCAAGGCATCTCCGACGCTGAGTGCGGGATAAATTGGCGCGTCGACTTCCTTCCCTGTTTCGCTGCTGGAGAGATGTGACATGTATGACGCAGCCTGGCCCCAGACCTCTCAGTGTGTCTCACTAGCTAGTAACAGCAATCAGCGTGGCGTACTTTATCCGTAAGATGCCAAAGCGTTTGGTACAAAACGTCGCGGATTTGCTCTGAGCCCACGCCAAGGTCTGGGTTGGTCTCCTTCTTTTTCACTTCCTGTCTTCGCTCTGTTTGTCACTTGCATCGATGGTATAGTAGACGACGTCTCGCAACAAACTCTCGCACAATCATCCATATCCAACTGGCTGGTCCAGGGTGTATTTTCTTCCAGCCTTCGTTTCCTTGCCGAAATCTCTGTTCTCCTTTCATTGTTGATACGGCAGCAACGTCGTCAAGGAGTGGATCGAGGGAGAGCAGGATGCCTGTCCTCGATGTCAGCGAGCTCAATGTCGTCCTTGGCGTGCTGAGTAAGTCCCAAATACTTTGCCCCTCCATTTTACTTACTGAATCGTTTACTGATGACAAACCTACTGTTCCAGGCGCCTTCATCCTCCTCTATGGCGTCATCTCGATGAAGATCAAGGCAAAATGGTACCTCGGCGAAGCTCGTACGTAACCTTTGCCTCTAACAATCAAGCCAAGCTCACCATTTGCAGTCCCGGCCGTCGCCGTTGGCATCATTCTCGGTCCCATCGCTGCAAGGTTCATAGACTCGGAACGATGGGGAAGCGCATCGCCTGGCCAGACAAGCGACATAACTCTCGTATGACCTGCCGTCTCGGAAGCTCAACATCTTCAACTGTCTAACCCTTTGAGGTAGGGCCTTATGAGAGTCATGATCGGCGTCCAGCTCGTCATCGCCGGTTTCCAGCTTCCAGCAAAGTACCAAGCCCTGCGCTGGAAAGAGATGCTCCTCCTGCTTATCCCGATCATGACCGTCATGTGGCTCTGCACTACTCTCTGCATCCTTGCTACAGTCCCGAAGATCACGCTTCTCGCTGCTCTTGTCATCGGTTCCTGCGTCACTTGCACCGACCCTATCCTGAGTCAAGCCATTGCTAAAGGGCCGTTCGCTGACAAATATGTCGCGCGTGACCTTCGTGAGATCATTTCCTCTGAGGCGGTGGGTTTACACCCTCTTTGTTCAATTAAACCTATAACTTCTTTCGCTAACGAGATACTATGCTAGGGTGCCAACGATGGATTCGGGTTCCCCTTCCTGATGCTTGCAACCTTCCTCATCCGCCACGCCTCAGGCCACCAGAGCGCTTCCCATGGCGACGAGTCCCATAGTGCTTCCAGTTCCAAGGAACATATCGTATCCCGCGCGGCCTCAACCGTTATATCGAAATCAATGAATCTCATCAGACGTAATGAGGAAGTTGGTCGTCTTGGGGGCGGTCCCAGCGTGGCCCTTAGGAACTGGCTGGTGGAAACATGGCTGTACCAGATCCTCATGTCTGTGGCTATCGGTATGATTGTCGGATTTGCCGCCCAATACGCCCTTCGGTTCGCTCTGCGAAGGTACATCTTGCTCGCGATTTTCCCATTCACTCGCCATACTGACTATGCTCCTAGGAAATGGGTCGATTCGGAAAGCTACCTCCTCTATCCTACCGCCATCGGTGTAAGCCCTCCTCCCTCCCTCCAAGCCATCTTCTCCTAACAAACCCCCAAAGCTTTGGCTTCTCAGCATATGTGGTCTAGTCGGCACAGACGACCTCCTCGCCTGCTTCGTCGCGGGCAACACCCTGAACTGGGACGGCGCGTTCCTCCAAGAAACAGAAATCCGCCACGACGAAGTCAACTCTGTCATGGATGTACTGCTCAACTTTGGCGGCTTCATGTACATTGGCACAATCATGCCCTGGGACCAGTTCGTGTCTGCCGAGACAGGGCTCACGCTCGGAAGACTTATGGGGTTGGGCTTTCTAGTCTTGATCTTCCGTCGCATTCCTGCCATATTCCTCTCGTACAAACTGATGGGGAAAGTCTGCAAGAACTGGAAAGAGGCGCTGTTCATGGGCTACTTTGGGCCAATTGGAGCGGGCGCTGTCTTCTACGTTGAGCATACGCGGCATCTTTTTCCTGAGCTTGGAGAAGGTGATGAAGAGGAGACAAACCTTGTGCGCGTCATGATTCCCGTCGTGTACTGGCTGGTGCTTTTCTCTATCGTCGTCCACGGCCTGTCTATCCCAGGGCTGAACCTCCTCTACGGCTACTTTGATGTGCAGCCCATCTCCGAAGACGCAGTCGCAATCCGCCGAAAGTCTATCAACGTCGCGATCCCGTCTAACGCCATGATCGGAGACGAGGAGAACTTCATCGCTTATAACCGCTTCTCCCGCCCCGTCTACAATGTTGCCGATTTGCCCAATGTCCGATCCAGGCGCCAATCTATGGCCACAGAGCGAAGCAGGAGGAGGTCGATATCTCGGTCCAGACTGTCAGTATCCAGAAGGTCTATGTCGAGAGATCGCGGTCGCGACAGAGTCCCTATCCCACCCCTAGAGAAGGATCCCCACGATCTATCGCCCAGTCGCTCGGCAGAAGAAGGTCGTGCTCCACCACCACTGAAAGAGCGCACCATTCAGTATGCTATGTAGGGTGAAGCGGGAAGCCACCATGAGCTGGTTCTTAGGGGCAGCGCTCCTAATAGTCCAGACCATTTGGACTATTAGTCCAGATCAACACGGCTCGTTTCAAGGGACTCATCATCCTAGTCGTCAATTCACGAACGCCCGTCGTAGATTAATTATTGATGTTGTTTTGCAGTCTGGACTAATAGTCCAAACGGTCTGGACTATTAGGAGCGCTGCTTAGGGGGCCTAGAGCAAATGAGTAGACCATATCCTGCAATAGCATGTTTGGTGAAGGACTATATCTTCAATGTATTTGCTAGCAAGCGTACTAGAGCATAGACCACGACAATTCCCAGCCTTGATAGACCCTGGAAGACCCAACTTGCCACTCTAACCTCCCGTTCGTAGGGACGGATGTTAAGTGTTCAACCCGTATGCCTTGTTATACCTACTACCGCCTGTCTTACGGCCACTCTTAGTGAATGCCTGTCAGCGCTGACTTCAATTCAAGTAAGTCAAGTCTGGGGGTCCAACTTGATTACTTGAAATAAAATCGTCCATGGACTTACTTAACTTGAATTGAATTGATAGACTTGAAATGAAAGTGCGGACCAGAGGCTCCAATGAAGCTATTAGTCCTCCCAACCCACCAAGTCCCCACCAAAGCTAACCACTTCGCCCACAGTGATAGCTTGATGGCGTAGCCAGTTTCGTAGACACTGCATCTCCTCTATTATCTCAGGGCTTATGCTCTGCCCTTGCGAGCCTACCGTTAACTTGATGACACTGAACGTCCGCTCAGGGTCAACAGACATGGCAGGAATTGCCAGGATGTCGAGGGCAAACTTGCTCAGACGTGGGTATTCTTCTTATGATCCTTCCACCACAGGACCGGGTTCAAGTTCTCTCGCCGCACTGGCCCTTGCCTCATGTAAACGCCAAGCTCGTCTTCTTTCTCCATCATGCACCGATCGCACCTCTACATCCACTGGTCAAATTGACTGGGCTCGTCTTGCCGCACCGCTTTTCCTGTCACCGTCCTCAATGTCTCGGGCTGCTCCTCACGTGGATAGTGCTGTTCAAAGAATTCCAGGACACTTTTTTTTGCGTCTCGTAGCCATGGTGACGACCGCTATGGTCGCCGAGGCGGTGTCTATCGCCAACATAGTCCACCTGGACGTCGTGATCATAGCCCGAGTCCGTCTACCAACTTCCCACCCGTGGAGAGATGAATTGAATAGATCCTACCCTATCACAGAACATATTCGCGTCTTAAATCGAACCCTTTTCGTAGGAGTCACGTAGATCGCGCTGGCTTCCCTGCCCTCGCCCGCCGCCACCCGCCAATCCGGGGCTGCGCCTGGTTGGTAGTCTGCGCAAACTACCACCGGCTCGAGGTTAGGTAAGAGGATACGCGGACAGGAGTCGTAGACTCCCAATTCAAGACGACCATTTTCCCTTCTTCATTGACCCCTGGAGAGAAGAATCAAGGAGTCAAGTAGGAGGACGTTAAGAAGAAGAATGAGCCAAGTCACACCCGTGGAGCCAGAATAGAAAGAGCTAAGTGGGTGGGTGTGGGCATAAGTTACCATACCAGAGAGACCGGAACGCAGTGAACGCAAGTATGGATGATGCCCAGGAAGAAAGCCGATGAGGTGGAAGAGGAAAAGGGGAGGAGGAGAAGGAGGAGGAGGAGAAGACAACAAAGGGGGACGAAAGAGTGTTACCGACTGGCTTGTATACCGAGACGACCACCGGTCATGATATGCCGAGTCCACGACTACACAGTGACAACCTCGATCTCATCTCGAGCATGTTCCTGTGACGCCGCGGAGGGAAGCGGAGAGGCAGTGAAAGTTGGTGGGAGACAATGAAGGGAAACGAGTCATGAGGGTCGTTGCGCATCTAATTCAGTTTGGTTTGATGACGGGCCTTGGTCATGAACCGTCATGCCAACGCGTGTCAGCGTGTATGCGAAGAGATGGACGAAGTGGTCAAGAACGGTATGTGTCAGAATCGAGTGATAAGTTTCCAAGATACCCAGAGCGGCGGTCTCGAGGGAGCCTTAAGGGCCACTACTCTACGAAATTGAAGTGCCGCACAGGGGACTGGGTCTCGAGGGAGGGTGTTACAATGGACAGTGGCCTAGCATTTGTCCAGGGTAGCCCAATAGTGCTTGTCGATCCGGCACCTTGGAATGCAAGATGAGTCGCAAGGCATGTCCTGTATAGGAGAACGGCCTGAGCAAACAAATCCGTATTTCTCACCACCCCTTTATCACGCTGTGAGGTAGACCGATGAAGACAAACACACAGTGTCAGCAGCATTTGCAGAGCACCTCGAGATGACCTCGGTCCTACGGCACAAGATGAGCCTCAGCTCCGTAAGATTTCCTGACATATAGAAAAAGACCTGTGGCAGCTTCGCCATCTGGGAGCTTGATCGCATCGTAATGTTCCCGGATGGTAGCCTGGACCCTCGTAGACTCGGGATCTGTGAGTCGACTCCTGTAGGCCACTGAATGAGATACGCAGGCTTAGGAGCCGTAAGGAGACGTAAGGCGGGGGTGTGACTTACCTCTGCTTTTCCATTTCCTCGCTCAGTCGGTCGTATGACATCCAGATAATACCTGCAGGGCGACAGAGGTCGAGGACGATCTGCTTCACTGGAACATTCGGTGCGATGGAGACAACAACACTCTCGTCATCGACTATGAGAAACCCCTCTGGATCGTCCACGACCGTCATACCCAACGCCTCGTGCGTCTTCTTTTCCTCCAAATCGTAGATCGGGTCCTGCAGAAAACACTTCACTTCACCTCGGCCGTCATTGAATGAGAGGATGTCACGTAAGAGGAGTATGAGAGCATGCTGGAGGAGCGACCGTTTCTCCCAGACTTTGCCGAAGGCGTAGTACGAACCGAGAGCGTACCCAACGATCTTGTTGATGCCCATGGGGAACTTCGCCGATAGCAGTACCTGCTTAAAGGTAGCGTAATGCTCTGTGGCCAGCCATTCGTGCTGAATTTTGATGAAGTGGTTAGTGAGGGCATTAGGGTATGTCCACTGGATGGCCTCTGTCTCGTCATCCTCGCTCGGGTCGTATGACATTGAGCTTGTGCGTATGAGCACAGGGAGGGCGAGCCTCTCATCGAAAGCGTAGTCTTCACCCAGCATGCTCTCTATGCTACGATAGTCAATAGAGGGCCCGGATCTAATCACAGTGTAAGCATAGCAATACGACTGGCCCAGAAGAACAAAAAAAAAAGGGGCTTTGGGACCTCATAACAATTCTCGTAGGAATGGACTCTGTGAGAGCTTACCTGAGCATCGTTTGTTTCTGAGACTCTGATAATTCCACCTCAGGAAGGACGAGAACCTTTACTGGCTTACCGTGGTATCCGGCCATGTAAAACTCCTGAGTCCTGGTTGGGTTGCGGCAACATCTATCGAGAAGGGGAATGGCGGCGCGGATTCTGTCCTTGGTGAACAGGGGTTCGCCAGCCTCGTAGAGGGAGCGGACGAGGCGCTGGAGCTCTTTCAGGTCCTCGGCGGACGGTTCATGGTCCTCAGCCCAGTCACTGTCAGTCGCGGGGATGCTATTTTCAACACCCTGGTATTCGGGCTGCGTATCATCAGGCATGACGGCGAGCGATGTATGGAGGAGACTTGGGATGTCGCCTCGTGTAATTCCTGGTAATTGCTTGTGCACTACGGAAGACCAAGCTGGAAATTGCCTGGTTTTCGTGTGCTGGTGTCAGAAATGAGGACCTTGGCGCTACATCCAGTGCCTTGAGGTACGAAAGGCTCCTAGAGGACGGGCGAAAAAGCGGGGCCAGCTCAAATTCCCAAGCCAATTTCACGTGATTTTACACGTGACTTCGCGTAAACTCCGTGTCGAACTCCCGCTCGTGTCAGTCGCGTCACGACGCTGAAACCTGGTTGTGTCATGCTTCGCAGCCAAACGTCCTTCCCTCAAGCAGCCAGCCCATGTCTCCCGACCAACCCATCGACTCCGCTTGCCTTATTGTCCCTTCGCTCAACTCCTCCAATCTCAGCTCAGCCTGGGCCATCTCTGCCGGCACAGTGTTGCCCACTAAGTCCCTCTCCCGCGCTTCGGAGAGCAGCATGATGCCGTCCAGTGACCTGCACCTCGACAACTGAACGTATAAGCTGTACGGGTCACACTGGCTAGGGACCAACAGGCCGTCAATGTTCGTCGTCCTCGTCCCCCGCAGCTCCAGGGCGACTCGATCTAACGTTCTCGCTTGCACCTTGTAGTCCGTACACGCAAACGCTGGGGCGCACGGCAAGCCCTTACGGGAGACGTCATGTTGCTGCCATGGCCGCTTTCTTCCGCACTCGATTTTGATACTCATAGGCGTCAAGAGAATGGTGCCTGCAGGCATACCGACAAAGTGGAGGTCGCTCGTCGTCTCCGACGCCAGTAGGACCCCGGCTGGCGGTCCGAAGTGGAGGACAGTATCGGCATCCATCCGATGCCCTGGGTGGGCCTTGTCGAAAACGACTCCTACCGCCTCGTATCTGGCACCATTGACGAGCTTAAGGCCTTGAAACGTGTTATGATTCACGACGACCGGCATGCCGGGGACGAACATGAAGACGGCAGGCACCGGAATAGCGCTGTCGTCGCCCTGGCCGAGCATCATGACGGCTTCCTCCTCCGTCGGCTCACCGTCTTTCCACTTGTGCTCGGAAACGAAGATGTGGAGCGGGGCGTGCCACTGCTTCTGGAACGCGAGTGTTGCCTCTACGTTCAGGTTCCATCGGTTCCTGTTGAGCGGCGTCACCACTGTGATACCAGACTCCCACGGAATGCGTCTCCCCTCTTGATAGCAGTTGCTGTTCAGGAACTCGACATCCGACTGATCCTGCGCTCCCTGCCGAACGCGTGTTAAGAGCGCACGTAGCTGTGGATCTTGTGCGGCACGGATCTGCTCCTTGAGCATCACCACGGTGAACTTCCTCCATAGGGCGTGAGCGACGTCGTGTTCCCTCCGCTGCTCGGGACCGAAGCCGTGACCTTCCTCCCACCGGAAGGTTGAGCTTGAGAGAAGTATCGACCTCTCCTGCACTGGGCGAAACTGATGGAAGTCCCCGCAGAAGATGACCACCGGGATCCCGCCGAAATCTTTGGCCGACTCCCGCAGCCTCCGAAGCTGCTCATTGACGGCGTACAGCGTCCGCGCGCCCAACATGCTGACCTCGTCTATGATCAACGCATATTTCTCCTGCCAGTCCATCTTGGTCTGCCCGTCGATGCGTAGAGCCGCCGAGCCGGACGACGCGAAACCGTCCGGCTCTCGTGCGCGGCCTGCTCTCGTGCCCGTGTCTTTGGAGAACTTGCAAGCTGAATGGATAGTGATTCCATTGATATTTGCCGCCGCTGTGCCGGACGTTGCAGTCACCAGCAAGCGATGCGACTGTGTCCTACGAGCGAACAGCTCGGCGATGGCGGCGATGACGCGCGATTTGCCGGTGCCCCCTTCGCCTCCGATGAATAGGCATAGCTGCGGGGTACGATGCTCATCTCGGCACAGCTGGTCAAGTTGGCGGCAGATCAACCAGAAGGCGATGCTCTGTCTTCTGTTGACTCGGCCACTTGTCTCCCAACCTCGCAAAACGATGTCGACGGGCCGAACATGATGCTCGTGGATGGTCCCGTGCCCTCCATCCCGGTCAGCATTCGCTACTCGGTCGCCCTGGTGGACCAGGCCTTCAGGCCCGCCGCGCGCCGTGGCTCCGTCAACGGCTGTCGCAGCGCCCGACCGGCTCTGCATCCCCTGAATCGCCTTTTCCCGCTCGCGGGAGAGGCTCATTTGCTGCGACTTGATAGACCTCAGTTGGTCTTGCCCAGGCATCCCCGTGCCCGAGACCGTCCCTCCAAGAGGGCTCGGCTCATCGTCCAGGATGACCGCGGCACGGAGGTCCTCCTCGGAGGCTAATGCGGTCTCCTGGAACCGGTACATTTGCTCAACCATCGCAGAAATCTCTTTCGACCCGGCCGTTATCTCCGTCCCCGTTAGCGCATTCCTCAATACATCGATCAGGCGGGTCGCCTTACCGACGCCGTCCGGCCGGTACACTGCTGCGCTATGTGGGCCGTTCCTTTCGCCGCTGCCCGATTCGGTTACATCAGCAATGGGATCGATTTCGCCGGACAGGACCCCCCACTGCCGGGCATCCAGGGCCACGTCCTCGGCGGATCGCCGCAGCAGTTGTATGTTATCTGCTAGCCACGCGATGCGCCTAGGAAGACGCGCCTTATGTCTCTCCCAGATGTTGTTGATATCGTCGGATGTCTCGCACAGGAACATTTGCCATGGGACGAAGAGCGCAAGGTGCTGTACTGCTGCTCTGATGCCGGTTACGTGAGTCTGCAGTGCTCTACGTCGCCGCCCTCACTCAGGCTGACATACCTTCTATGATAAGAATCATCCTCCTCGGCGAAATCCATGGCCAAGTATCCATCGAGGCAGACGGCCGCCTGCTGCGTCGGGCGCCGCAACGTCTGGATCCATAGTTTGGATAACGGCCAGGACCTGTCTAGTTCCACTTCGCCAGAGGCGACACTCTGCCCCTTCTGCTTCAACTTAACGACCGACATGTAGTCGTATAGATCTAGGCCTTCCAAAAGCCTGCCGCGGTGCGGATACGCTTGCAACAACGAGATCCTCTCTCCCGCCTCGCCAAGCATGACCGTCTCTCCAGCCTGCTCGTCTCCGTCATCCCTACCCGCAGCGAGCCTGAGGAGGCACCATCGCCGGAAAACATGCCAATACATGGTGCACACGTTCAGGAACGTTCAGGCGTTGCTGTTCGTGAATTCCGTGCCGTAGCCCTGGAAATAGGCCACGACCTCGACCTGCGACAAAGCCCGTTCCGTGAAAATTCGGTTGGCGACCCGCAACAGGGACTGCCGCGTTCCGTTTTCCCACTCGCGGCTCCCGGTCGAGCGTTGTGCGTCGTTCGGCTGGCTTCTCGCCTTGCCATCACCTAGGAGCCGAATCAGCTCTTTAGCTGCCACGACCCGCTTCCAAACCGGGTCCTCGACCTTGGTCGCATAGTTTGTCACATAATATATCAGTGACAAACCTTTGCATTTCGTCACGATGAAGGAGATGTCATGGTTATGTCGCAACCCCACCGCCATCGCCTTATTCCAGCGATTCACCAGGCTGTGGCCACGTCGGATACGCAGCAGTCCGTCCTCTGTGAAGCAGGTCTTCTCCACCGTTGGCCAAGGCGCGCCGAATCGGCAAGGATTCCGCTTCTGTCGTCTGCCAATGGCGTACTTCACGCACGTTGGGCTGTGCGTGTGGACTTGGGTGGCGCCGGCACAGAAGTTTGCCTCCTCCTCGAACAATGCGGCGAATTGAGGCGGGTTACCCACCAGCCCAGAGATCTCTGCCGTTACTGACCTCTCCGCCCGCGCAGCAGCCGATGCTCCTTCGTCGAGGTCCTGCTGGGCATGTCAGATGTTCCAGATCTTTTGTCTCGACTTCGTGGACAACGAACCTCTGAAAATACACTGTCCACGTACTCGATCACACGGCTCCGGTATGCGGCGTGCTCCTCCCCTCGAATATCCCTCGAAAGGGTACTTAAATGCATGTTTCCCTGGAGCCAGAGGAGGCCATGAAGGTGGAGGGCACCCCTCTCGTTCGTCTCTACCGCCCCATAGTACTGGCTGACACGGCCGAACACCGACTCCTCCCCGACCCTCACGTAGTGTTCAAAAAACATGGACACCTCTCGGTGGAAGAAGATAGCCGAACTGACAGGGTCTGATATGGCGAGACGGGCCCTCTTATACGCTTTATCAAGGCTTCTCAGAAATCCTTCAGAGTCTCCCCTCTCGCGGGTACGATATGCCGCCAGCTTCAGCTTGACCGGGTTAGTGATATCGTTCGGGTTGATCGTGAACCAGATCGCGGGGATGCCGTAACGAACTATCAGGGACTTGATCTTCCGCCGCATGGCCAACCGGCTCTCCCCTGACATTGGCTGACGGTAGCCATACAGCGACAGGCTCCTCAGCAGCCGATTGACGGCCGCATCTGTAGTCTTACTGGAGGACTCGAGCTCCATTCTCGCCCTGTCGAGCCTCTCAGCTGTCAGTTCCTGAATCGTGCGCTCCACGTGCGGGAAATCACTCTTCCGCATGCTTGCCATGCTCACCCGGCGGTTCCTGGAACGCACTCCTATGTTGAAAACGAGGAAGGGAAAGACGGGATGCGACGCAAATCGCCCACCGTGACGCTGCTGCACTAATTTCGCCCATGCCTCCAGTGCCATGTTCCGCGATGAGACCAACCGTTGCGCAGCGAACTCTCCGTCACCGGTCAGAGGGGCAGTCCCTCTCGTGGCAATGGCGTATTCTTCGGCCTGCCGGGGACCGCCCTTGCCCCTTGGGAGCAAGCTAGGAAATGCTCTTGCCAGATACCACGTGTCGAAGGGATCAGCAAAATCTTGACCGCGAGAAATGGCAATGTAAGGCTCGGCGGCTCCGCCGTACCGCACCTGGGCCGACGCTGCCCAGGCATTTCCGCACGCCTGGTCCTCGGCCGCAACCCCGCCCATGGACTCGAAAAGATATCGTAGTTTCGCAGCGTCCGCTACATCGGGCCGCCCATCCAAGTCGAACATGCCGGACGACACGGTCTCGTACAGGCGGTCCCTGTTATGATCGGCCTCGTGGCTCTCGTTGTTTCTGTTGGCGCAATCATCAGCAGCCGCTGCTTCGGAGGTGCTCTGGGCCTCTGCCAGTGCCTCCATGATTTCCTGAATATCGGTCGGATCATGGTCCTCGATGCCACGCTCTGTGGGCGGGACGAGATGCGCTGTCTGCGTCTTCTCCCTCGCCGACGGCTCATTCCGCTCCATTCGCTCAAAGACCTGGGACGGCACGCCGTGTGCTGCCGTATCCCAGTTATCCATTTCAGCCGTATCAACGTGGATGTCGGCATATAAATGGTTATACCTCTTCAGCCATAGCAACGCTTTCTCAACGACTCTGCGCCGTACCGATAGCAACGCCGATAGATCGCGTGGTGCCGGTTTTTCCTGGCCCTGCCACGACACATGGATATCATCCAGCACCTTTAGCAGCGGATGAGGGAGAACGTTGCCTGCGAGCTCCTGGACGTTGTTCGGGAACACTGTAATGTGCCCCTTGACGTGCCTTGGGTACGTGACGCCCTGCCTGTGTCCGTCCGAGATGCTATACCTGGTGATGGAGCCGTAACATGAGTTCAGCGCGATCAACTTCTCCTCCACTGGCGTGAGACCCTTCAGTTCTTCGGGGAACATGTGCTCGCATCCCAGCCGTGTATGCAGCTGTGCCGCTGTGGATAACACGCCTCGCTCAAGTTGTCTAACGCAGTCCATGCATCCCGGTATCTTCTTCCCCGCCGGGAAACAGGAGGGGCACTTAAAGGGAGACTGGTCGTGTTTCTCGATCGGACATGCCGTCCACCACTCCCACTCGACATCCTCCAGCTCGACTGCACCATACTTGCGGTAACAGAACATGCAGGTAAGAATCGGCAACGTCTCTACATCGTGGAACGCTTTGTAGAAGTTCTGAACCGTCTTGACCTTTCGTTCGTGCGCCACTGGCTTACACCACTCTTGGCTGTGGGACAGTCGCTCTTTCTCCTCGAACTCAGCTTCCAACGCCTGCAGGACACGGGCAACATCTTGCGCCCGCTCAGCGTCGGTCGTCTCCCGATGGTCTACGGTTCTGGTTCGCTTCGGAACTGGCCCCTCGGTGTCGCGAGCACCCGCTCTCTTCTGTCCCCGCTGACTGCTCGGCCCCTTGGGTCCGGTAGCCCGGTGCTTCGTCCCTTCCTGCCTCTGACCGGCAACCCTCCTCGACGACGCAGCCGGCTTCTGATTCTGCTGCTGCCGGGAGGCCTGCTCCCTGTGCCTGCCCTCTTCATGCTCCTTTCGCGTCTCTTCCCAAACCTCGCCAGACGTCCGGATGCCCAGACTTGCCAGCGCCGAAGCGTCTGCCGGTCCTGCCCGCGCCGGTGCCTTCCATGATCTGGCCTCCTCGAACTGTCGTTCTGCTGCCTCGAAGATGTCCGCCGACGTGCGAATTCCTAGGTTAGCTCGCGCCACATTCTCGCGGTTGCGCGCATCCCGCCGGCGGTTCAGCTCGTCTAGACTCTCCATCCATAACGAATCGACCTCAGTAGCTCTTCCTGTCCGGACCTTCCCCGATAATGCACAGAACACGTCCCGGATTCCAGCCAAATAGTCCCGTCTTCTCGCCCGGTCCCCCACAGGCCTCACCCTTGCAAAACCCCAGAGCCCATCCTCTACGTCTCCATCCGAACGCTGCCTCATCGTCTATCACGGTGGCTGCTCGGAATTCACTCTATCCAGGGCCGGGGGAGTCGGCTTAATGGCCGTGAAACGATGGTGATGTCTTTTGGCAGTTTCGACGTCGGCCTTTCCCTCTCCTCGCGAATGGATTGGACAAAGGAATTAGGTTTTTTCCTCTGGCACCACATCCGTCACAGCTTGTGGCATCTCAGCAAAGGTGATGTATCACTAATCTGGGGTGAGTTCCTATATGACTTCCTCGTGGCGACCAAGGTCTTGCTCCTTCCCAACCGCTTCCTCACTCGCCATCTATCCTCGCCATGTCTCGGCAAACGACCTTCTCGAGTACCATCCACCTGCGCGACTTTGTTGACACCGTCGTCGAAGACCCGAGTCGGGAGGACGCACCCAACCATGTCGAGATACAGACCGACGTTAACATCTTTGAGGAGGACGGTTTCTACAGCTCCAACATCGACATCGACCCCATCCACACCCGAATCCGTGCCTACTTGACACGAGAAGAGCGAGACCTCTACGCTCCTAACACGTTCTTTTATGGTCACGGCCGCTTCTCCGCCGCTCAGTCCCCAGGCGGCGTCCTGCAGATCACCGTCCATGCCCTCAGCTTGATGAGGTGCGTCCCCGTCACAAGTCGATCTCGCTCTCGCTGACCTTTCAAGACACCCTGGTGACGTCTCCGACTTTGACGAGTACCGCCGATACCTGCCGGGACAGTGGTGTCCCATGGTGACCGTTATCGGGTCGGTGCCAGCTGCCGGCGACGGCACTGGTGACCCCTCTGGGCCTCGGCGCTTCACCATCGAAACATCCGTCTATGACAGTTCAAGGTCTGCACCGGTGGCGTTCACCGTGGCCTGCTTCTTGGAAAACACGAAGCGTTGGCAGAAAGTCAAGATGCCTTCAGCAGGGGCTCTCCTGAGTATCACCGCTGAGATTGCAGGTCGCACCACCGACACCAATCAGCTGGCCCTCCGTGTCCTCGACTTGGCCTACCTCCCGAGGCCCCCCTCCGTCCCCACGGCCACGTTAACGCCAACCTCTACGCCGTCTTCGAAGCGGTCCGCGCGTTGGGAGGGCCGGGCCGATCCGTGTACCCCTTCTAAGAGGCGCCGCGACTCCGAGAGCAGCACCCTTGCCGGCTCTTCTTATGAGAGTAAACATGTGCAACAAGTCACAGAGGACCATTCCCATTGGTCAATTGCGGAACATAGTCCGAATCCCTCTGCCAATCTCCCGTCTCCGTCGACCATGGCCGACGCCGATGAATCCTGCATCACTGTGGTTCCTTCCCCGGGTCCAGACGATGGAACGAGGCCCCATCGCAGTCGTCATCCTCCAAAGAAGTATTCTCACGAAGAGTAGAAAATATTGTTTGCCGCCAGTCTCTGGTTATCTCACAATTCGGAAGATTAGACACCATCAGTCAAGCCGACTCCTTTTAGCCTATTTTCTCGTCCTGATGAACGCAGGTCTTCTTATGAATCCTCCAGTGCGCCGTTTGGTGATCTTTTCCGCAGTATGCGACGGCCTTGCACCGCCCGCACTTTTTGATCTGTTCCCTCATTCCACAGACCGCGCAAACCGGGCCTCCCACCTCCGCCTCGCGGCCTGCCCCAGCCTCAAGCATCTCTTCTTGAATGACTTGCCTCGTCTGTATTTCACATTCAACGTCCCCACACACACGCCACTGACGATGACTGCTACATGGGGATCACCCACTTTGTGGAGATAGGACATTGGCGTCTGGAGAACGGTTGTGATAGGCGATCGGCAGCTAACGCAGAGGGGATCGGACGCCGCGCGACAAGCGGCCTCGTGCTCTTTCATTAAAGGCAGGACCGCACGTTGAAAACGGTCGGCGAAAGAAGATTGTTCTTGGACTTTGGATAAGGGGGTGATCAGGGACGCCGGGACCGGATGATTGAAATTGAGCCCCCGGATGGCATTGTCGCAGATGAACTGGAACCGGACTATGCGTGTTGCCATACTTACGGCGAGGGAAGAGTGTGATGCCTGTAACTTTGGTATAGTCAAACAAACTGAATCCGACTTTTCTGATCGGGAGCTTTTGAGCTTTATGCTGAAATCACGGTTTGACGAAGGGTACTACTATTAAGTTTTTTTTTGGGTGTTTCACGAGGACGTGGCTCTGACGTTCCGGGTAACATGGTGCGCAGTAGAACTTGGGATGACGCACGAAAGGTAGACTACCGGCCGTATAGCCTCAGTGATTTATATTTTTCGGCTTGAAATCACAATTCATGTTAAATTTCGTTCCTCAAGGCTCCTTCTGGGCAACCCGCAAGCGGGTTGCGTCTCCTGTGGATTCTTGAGACGCGGTTCATATTTTCCGCCAAATGTGGGGAAGAACGTCCTTAGGGATGTCGTTACATCAAGGTGATATCAACCATCACGTCAACGCGCTCCAGCGTCCATGGAATAATTTAGCCATGTGCACCCGTAGGAAGTGAATATGTTTGAAACAATCAGCCTCAGCGAAAAACACATAATCGCTGTTAGACATTGACCATGTCGCTTCGAACGATTTCCAGAACACCTCGAACAGCCCTGGTACCCGCGACCTCCTGGCCCAAGGGGCCGGCAACTGCGCCCGTTCTCAAACACTTCTTCTGTTTGGCAGGGTAAACCCATTCTGCTAGAGGATAAAGAAGATGGGTTTGGCTTTATTCGACACAACTGCCGCCCGCCCAAACCAAGAAAGGTTGGTATCACGGAAATTCGGGGGCCATACTACTCGTTGATGGGGAAGCGATATCTCGCAGACTTGTTGGAGACGTAGGTCATGGTCCTGAAAATAGCTTGGTCAGAGAGTATCTTGAACTTACATGTCAACTGGCTGCAGAATGGGTCATCATGTTGATGGTGTTAAGTTTGCTGGCGGCTCGTTTTCTCTATTGCCAGAGGACAAGCTAAAGGAGCTAATTAACCTTGCGCACCAGCATCAGGCCTATGTCTCGACTGTAAGCGTCGCATTACATGGGCAGTTGGCTACTTTCGGCATTAACAAGCTTTATTAGGGAGGCTGGATCGAGCACGTCCTCTTGCAGTCTAACTCCCAAGCTGCGGTAGATCGCTACCTACAGAAGTGCAGCTCCCTCGATTTCGACGTCATCGAGATATCCACCGGGTTCCTCTCCATCCCTCCCGATGACTGGATGCGCCTCGT
The DNA here is from genome assembly GCA_030734395.1 of Sarocladium kiliense. NCBI lineage: Eukaryota > Fungi > Ascomycota > Sordariomycetes > Hypocreales > Sarocladiaceae > Sarocladium > Sarocladium kiliense. Next base: position 13,258 of record JAUZTG010000032.1, on the reverse strand, counting down.
CGACCGGGTTCTCGTGGCAGGCCTCACCCCGAAGCCTGAATGCGGGATCCAGTTCGGCGCCGGCGGAGACACAAACGCATCTGATCTCTCCGGTATGGGGACGTCTGACCCGGCCAAAATTGTGGAAGGGCAAGCGATTCATTGCAGCGGGTGTCCCACGTATCATGATAGAGAGTGAGGGCATCACTGAGAACACAAGCGGGCGGAAAGATGTGATGCAGCACATCCTGCGAGACCTCCCCACCGAGAAGGTCATGTTCGAAGCGGCAGACCCAAAGGTGTTTAATTGGTATGTGCGAGAGTTCGGGTCCGATATCAATCTGTCTGTCGATCATTCGCAGATTGTCCAGCTGAGCTGTTTGAGAGAGGGCATCTGGGGTAGTTATGGCGGATACGTTTGGCAAGATCACGACGTTTCGGTCAGCTGATTACGGTAGTGGTACTTCTGGAGGACCTAGTAGCAGCTATGGTTCCGCGAATTGACTGTATTCAATCCTGCCCTCCTATGTGCAGCTTGCGGCATCTCCCTTGGTGTGGATGTATCAAGTCATCGAGAGCGATAGACCACAAAAGAGCACCAAATCTTCGCCGAGCGTCCCGGAGCTGCCGGAGCCCCCAGGTGTGTTGGCACTTGTCACGCGTGTCGCGCACCTATTGCGCCCCCCGGCCACAACCAAATAGGAATTCAAGTCAAGTTAAATCAAGTGAGGGGCATCCTACAATGCGGGCACCTGCGATCCACCCCCGTTGGACACGTCTAGCCTATCATGTTAATAAATGCGAATAGCCGTGACCTTTGGCGCCAGAGGCCACGGGGATCGCGGATGTGTTGCCGGTCTTCGAACGGCCATTTAGCTTAATTCATACCAGACACCTGGACAATGCCGCAAGCAACACAGGTCGGCTGTGTACCGCAAGTCTTGCTGCTGCGGGTATGCAGTTCCTCACATCTATGTAAGCCCTACTGGTGCTGATGGACATGCTTGAGCTCCGTGCCAACCCTTATAGTTACTTCGCTCCCCAGAGTCGCGACCTGTTCGGACTCCTTGAATCGTTCCCTACCTCAGCCATTACCACCTACAAGGCAGAAAGCATCAGAGAGCCATCAGACCCAGCGAAGCGCTGCTGAGAGTATAGGTTGTGGACGGTGTGCAGAATTTGTGGCTTGCAAGCGAGCAGGAGGATGCCATGAATTTGGCGGATAGCCTATCGAGAGCGTGTATGTCTAGAACTAGTGGCTTCATGGCTTGCGGTCACCGAATACACAGCCGGGAAGCACCTTGCAATGTCAGAAGGACTTCATCCGACTAACCAGACACTGATGCTCCCGTTGGCGTATCTGTCGACGGACTTGACGCAATAGACCTTATGAGGATCGCACAGGACGCCCAGCGTGCACAGCAGGACCAGAAAAGAGGCTACCGCCAGTAGTTCAAGATGTTCGATCGTCTCTCGCGGCTCAAGCCTCGCGAAACCCGATACACACGCCACCTCGGCATCTGCAACTCAGGTCAACTCTTTGCCGAGGCGCTTAGGGGATGCCACCAGGGACAGGACAACCGCTGAACTGTGTGAATTCAGACTTATCACGTCATGAGCATCCCGGCAAAGTGATGCAGTCAGCGACCCTGTCGGCGATCCTCAAGACTTGAATCCTGTCCATCACTCGACCAACACCGCCCGCCATCAAGCGAGAAGACTCGACCGCAAAGTCTCGGACCAGGCTATTAGCATGAACTCAGAGTCGTGAGTTTGCACAGCTCTGAGTATGGCATCTTTCTAACAGTTTTTTAGCCCATTTCTAGGAGCAGTCCGAACAATTTCGTTCGCGAGCTCGCCGCGATCGCAATCTTGACATGCCAGCAGTGGACAGAGCCAGACCACGAGCAGCCATAGTATCCACCACCAACGCGACGGCCGGCAACTTGCACATTGAAGCTGGTCCATGTCCTCGCCTGGCGACATGTATCCCTGTCCAGGACGGCCAAGTGCATCACCCACTTGGAGGAGCTTCCTACGCCTTTGAGAAAGACTTTGCAGGCCCGCTCCTGGCGGCGTTAGCGAAGGATGAGCATCCCACGACTAGTCACAAGCCGGGACCACATACAGAGCCGCCTGCAGACGTCCCAAGGCGTCCCACCATTGTCCATGCCGGCGCCCAACCGAACAATTCTCCCTACGTAGGAACGCTGGTTGCTTTCTTCTATGCGTTCCTGCTGGCTCGGGAGTTGCGCGATCGAGCTCAAAATCTTGTTTCTGGTGATAAGGCTTTGCCTGGAGTTTCGGTCGATATTTGCTTGGTAGACACAGCGCGATTCAGCGATGAAGGCTTTGAGATCAACGCAGTGCAATATCAGCGCTCCCATAGAGACGTACCAGTCGAACTCTCAAATCATATGCCTGATTACGACGATGTTCTTTGCCACATGTCCCGATGGTCTAGCATGCAGTTTCGAATTACTTTCCAGTCCGACTTCTTCTTCCACCCATCTATGCCGTCTCTGCTAGCTTACTTCGTGGAAAACTGGGCTCGTCTTGCCTCGCAGCTATCACCGAAACATAACGCGCTGGCCCTTCGGTCTGCATGCCCCGTCACCGGTTGCGCTGTGGCCGAGAAGCATTGTCGGTTAAACCGTTATACCCTGGGCCACATCCATTTCGTCTGCCCGGATCACGGCGAGCAGAGCATTTCCTTCTCAAACCCTAAAGACGTCGCTCGACTGGAGGCGAACGCGCCGACACGTAATCTCCTCCGTCCATGCTGCACCTCTTGATGAGTCCACCCACCATATTTCCGTTGGAGGCAGCGAAGGCGGAACCGGTCGGTTTTTACGGCCAGCGATCTTGCCGCTATATAACTGCTCGAGGCGGCGAACGACAAGCTGCTTCTTTTCCCCGTCGTTCATCATAGTCGGACGAGGATACAGGCCTTCTGGGATGTCGCGCAGATGATGCTGAACGTTCTGGCCCGAAAGTCTTGCTTATACATCTTCAGCTCCTGAAGTTTCTGGTTTTCCATGGTCAGGTCATCGATTATACTGCGATATCGCCTGCGCTACTGGAGAGCGCAGCGGTCCGTAGCATCGGATGACTTGGCTGGTCTTCTTCCTCGACAGACAATATCGTCGGGGTTGGGCTGGAAGGTACCCAGCACTCTGTATGCACGAAGGCCTGTTGTATGGCGCAGGCGTGGATATTATTTACCTTCGTGGGAAAGGGGCAACCGGACTCGGCTTTAACAACTGTTAAAGAGAGGCAGTTCTGGAACAGCAGATGGGGGCATCTGATGACAAGAGTATAGCCCTAGAGCATGCCTTATGGACTCTCAGTTCGACGGGCGGAAAACTGAATCCATCAATCAATCCGTTAAACCAAACACGGCCAATGGTACGCTTATCATTGCGCAAGTCATGTGATCACTGACCAGAGAATATTATTTCCTTATTCTACCATAAAATCGTTCTCCCTTTAATCACCTAGTGGGTACGCATGCAGTACCTGCCCGTAGTACAACTCGGCATCCTTGGAGGCAAGGAAAACAAAGCTCGGCGCGATCTCGCTCGGCTGACCTGGGCGTCCAATCTGCGAATCCTTCCCAAAGCCCTCCATCTGCTCAGCCGGTCGGGATGCCGGCTGGAGAGGCGTATGTACCGGTCCCGGCGCGATTGAGTTGACCCGGATGCCCTTGGGCACCAGCTGCTTGGCAAGTGACTGGGTGAAGGAGTGGATGGCCCCCTTGGATGAGGCATAATCGACCATGCTTCCACTGCCACGGAACGCGACGGTGGAGGTTGTGTTGATGATCCTACAAGAGTTAGCGAAATATCGCCGTAACATTGCAGGAATGAAATACTCACGAACCACCCTTCTCCATGTGTACGAGAGCGTACTTCGTGATAGCAAACATTTGTAAGACGTTGCTGCGGAATGTGCTCTCCACATCATCTAGATTGATTTCCTTGAGATCGCTACACATGAGCTGCTTCGAGGCATTGTTGACAAGAACGTGGATGTGGCCAAACTTATCAACGTGCTGCTGGACAGCCTTTTGGCACGTCTCGTTATCCATTAGATTTCCAGCAACAAGTAGACACTCGCGGCCCTCATTCTGCACGAGGTTCCTGGTGCCTTCAGCGTCTTCTTGCTCCTCTGGGAGGTAAACTATGGTGACATCGGCCCCCTCTCGCGCGAAAAGCACAGCAACGGACCGTCCGATACCAGAACTGGAAATGTTAGTATGATCTTGACGTCGTACCAATGACACTCACTCTCCACCGGTGATGAAGGCCTTGATACCAGAGAGCTTGTTCGCGGCCCGATACTCGTGGAGCAGATTCTTACCCTCGAGCTTGGTGGCTTCGCTAGAGGGCTGCATTTCTTTTTCAAGGCTGTCCAAATACTTAGAATATATCACAAAAATGTAGTGCTTGTGGCCGTTTGGGCGCCTACCCGGGGAGGGACTGGGCTTGCTTCTCCGCCACAGGGAGGTATTGGCCATCTTTTGCAGCCATGTTTTTTTTGCGTCGAGGTATTTTCAAGGGAAGAAGGAAAAAAGTTCTTTATCGGCGTGGCTGAGCAAGTGTTGAGTTTGAGCGTACATTATAGTGTATTTATGCAGATATAATTCGCAAAGGCGGAGTTGAAGGGCCGGTGGGCACGTCACTGGTGATTGCAACATTGCATCGCCCTGGCGTCTATAGGCCCAAACTTGTATCGTATATGGTATGGCGTTGCGACATTCGGTGACAACAGCAAATCAATTATTTTAGCTATTTTCCAGGGTTGACGTTCTGGACAAGAAGATGCATTACGGACACGTGACCCTACCTCTCCACTATCAACGAGTCTCAAGGCTGTCTTGTGGCACAAGTTCCTACTTGCCTCTTTCTTTGGGCCAGTTCGTTTAGACAGAACATGATAAAGGTCGTCCGTCACCTTTTGTAGATGCTTATCGGCGCTCTAAGGGTCATTTAGCATTGTCCATGGTACCACACCCTTCGCATCCCTGAGTTCCTTGTCGAGCAGATATAGGCCCAAACCAGGCTCTTTGCTCACCCGCACGCACTGTTGCAGCAAGTCTGCCATACCCTTTACATGGCGCGTTTCCTTGGATAGGAAGTATGTTTCGATAATATCCTGCAATGCGTTATCCCGCACTTGTCTGCAGTCCGACAGAGTCGCTGAAGATCTTCTAGCGGGCCTTCTCTACCTGCAGCGCCTCTTCAACGGGGCCAACCGGATCAACCGGGCTGTCAGGCCAAGCGACTGTAGGTGCGGCGATATCTGTCGGCTTAGAGCGACCGCCACGCTGGACGGGGTACTTTTCAAGCCAGTTGGCGCCTGCGAAGCATTCAGCTGCCGCACGAGTGAAAGGCTTGTGCGCACAACTTGTAAGTTTCAACACCCCTACTTTTGGATGGATTCACTCACGATGCAAATCCATGCAGGGCTACATTTGACCTCGAGCAGTCGGCAGCGAGTTTACGGAAGAAAAACCAGCCCGTTAGCTCAATGTGGATATGCCCACGAATAGCCTGGGCGAGAAATTCGGACAGTTCAGCGATTACTTCCGCGCTTTTAAGTATTGCGCACTCACCTCGGGTAATTCTTCAGCGAAAGATGATGTTTGGACATATTCGTCAACATTAGCCTCAGAGTACTTCTTCAGTGCTTCTTGTACTTGCGCGGCCATTTTGTATCCTGAGTGGACTTATCGGCACTGGTTCAACAAAATAAGCTGTTGGTTGAACGTCTCTTCTCGTGCAGTGCATCTCAGCAATGAGTTTTTATCGCAGTGAATTCTTCATGACCATGCAGTATCAGTGAAAACGCGGAGGTCAATGTGATATCGTTCGCATGTGATACTTAGAGAAGGTGGTAATTCTTATTGCATCACTATAACACCATTGTGATGGCGTCGTACGTCACGATGCTTCTGCCAGCCAATGAAGAACCTCGGAGGAACTGTTGTTTAGTTCTACGGCAATCCATTCACGTAAATGACTTGTCCATAAACTCTCATTCGTGTCCCGCTAACTGCTTCAAAAAACGCTTCAGCAAATACCACTGGCTCACTTCACACATGCTTACACCCTTGTCCACGCAGCTCCACACGGAGCAAATCTCCGAAGTGTTTAGTCTAATCATGACGACAATGCTGCTTGTCACTGCGTTTGGTGCAAGGCAGTGCGGCGACTTTGGTCTAACTATTGGTGCGCAAACTGGAAAGTGAAGGTGTGTTTGGAGGGAAAAGTGTCGAGGGGCGTGGGAATGCAACCTATGCTGGCACAAGGCCATTGATCCTGAGTCACAAGTCGCCTTTGAAGTTTGACACTTGTTTGTTGCGAAGTCTCTTGGCTACTGAGGAACAGGGTAGGGACCAGACTGGAAACAACAGATGAGTAGTGTAGAGCTTAACCCAAGTCCTGAGGCCGGGTTGGGGGAGGGAGGACGGGTATAATCTCAAGGTAGTGTCGGACGCCACTGTTCGAAAGAGATCGATTCCCCCGGTGCCCTTTGCATCGCATTGCATTGCATTGGACGCGCATCTCACCTTGAAAGCAGTCAGGAAGATCTAGGCCCCCGCTCGTTGTTCCTCGCAATAATTCCCCAAACTCATCTGCCTGACATCTCCTGGCCTTCCACCGCCAATCGTTCGTCGATTAGTCCTCGCCATCGTTCGACTTGCATCAGCCACCTCATTCCCCCGCCTCACTCCGTCGCTACCCGTGTGGCGCCTCGACAATCCCAGACTTCTTCGAGGCCGCTCGGTCAACTTCGTCGTACTCTTTCCGATAGGCACTGCTGGCTGTTTGTAATTTGACCCTTTCCTCTGCCTCTCATCAATCAACCTACGGCAGTAAAGGCCATCAGCTTACTAAGGGGACACAACCACTGGAGGCCTATTGAAAGAAGGCTAGAGCGCCTGCTGTCTCGCGACAGCGACGGGCTCCGCCCCGACATGTTTCGTCAAAGGTGTGTTCATCTTTCCGGGGCCTTAATGACTGCCACTGACTTGTTTCCTCGGACAAGCTCCGCAAAACCCGGGGACAGCTTGCTGGCCGACTTTCGCCAGCAGTTTCCACAGGTCGCCGCGGCAACGTCCGCAACTGCGGCACCAGGCATCTTTCAAACTGCTGAGCCTGAAGCCACTGTTGCACCAGCAGAAACGTAAGTCGTGACGTTGAGTATAGCCCATAGCTCTGGCTGATGATCGAACAGAACGCAAAGCCTTGACGCTGGGGGTTTCTGCGATCAGGACCCAACACCTCGAGCTTCTAATGCGGCTATCGAACCCTGGCGCTTCACTCCAGGCCTCCTGGATGCGCGAAGCTGCAACTATACGAACTTCTCTAACGTGCCACCCGGCTATTACACGTCAACACCTGCTGACTCCAACACAGTATTCCACCCTCAGCCTGGCGACCTTTACACGCCGACGATAGCGTTAGGCCCGGGCCTGGGGACGCCGCTCTCGATACCCACCTCAGGGGACGCACTCCAGGCCGGGCCTGCCATTCTAGACACGTCTGGATTCCAGACTCTCGAGCCTCGCCAGCTTCATTACTTCAACCCCTTCATTCGAGCTGCGCCTCCCCAGCAAGGCTTTGCTCATTCAAGTTTTGTGCATGAAGACACTGAGTATGAAACCATGAAACAGGATGGATCACCGCTGGGATCAGATCCCTCTGACGGAGGTAGGGTCACGTCTATCGACTCCGCATTTCATCCAGCGAGGCAGATGGAGCCAGGCTTCCAGCCTCGCGCCCAGTCCGGAGTGGCCATGAGCCACCCTTTACCGCCGTCCGCCGAGAAGTTCCGATTCTACTCTACGCTCAACGCCCCAACAGCCATGATCAAGCGAGCGGACGAGATACCAATCACCTACCTTAACAAAGGACAGGCTTACTCTCTGACTGTCGCCGATACCCACGCTACGATACCATTACCGCCTGGCACCAAGTATCGCACCTTTGTTCGGATATCGTTCGAAGATGATAAACAACGCCAAAAGCCCGGTGTTTGCTGGGGCTTGTGGAAGGAAGGCCGGGGAACCAATGAGGCTAACCAAAGAGGAGGTAGGCTGCAAGCTGTCGAGTATGTAGGCTCCGGACAGCCAGCAGAAGGCGATGACAAGCGGACACGTTTTGAACTCGAATATTCCTCCTTCGACGGCTTTTCCTTGACATGGACTCCAGGGTCAAGTGGCACACCCGAACTCAGCGTTGCCGTGCGCTTCAATTTCCTCTCCACGGATTTCACTCACTCGAAAGGTGTCAGAGGCATTCCAGTCCGCCTGTGTACCAAGACAATGCCTGTGGGCGCCGATCCTGCCCAGCCTGCCGGCACAGAGTTCATTTCCGAGGTGCGCTACTGTAAGGTGAAGCTCTTTCGCGACCACGGTGCCGAGCGCAAACTGTCCAACGACGTGGACCACGTTAAGAAGTCCATCGACAAGCTGAAACAGCAAATCGCGCAAGCTGAGAGTGGGATGAAAGACTTTGGGAAGCGCAAGCGATCGAGTGCCTCCAAGGCTGGCATGAGTGACCAGCGGCCTGGCGAGGTGCAAAAGCACAAGAGAACTGGGTCCATGTCATCTGCGAGCTCTGCAGGTGGTGTTGGCGCCCGTATGACATTGGAAGAAGACCTGCACTTCAAACTACAAACTTTGCAGCACATGTTAACCAGCACTCGCCCCGTCAGTGTTCTCTATCTCAGAGGCGAGGACAACGACGATCCCGACAAACACCCTGTTTCCCTTCCCTACGAGCGGAGCCCTCAACCCAAGACGGAGAGCGTTTCTCGAGACGGGCCAAACTGGCAGGCCCGGAGGGGTCGGAGCTCCGTTGCAGACTCGATGGTCTCGCTGTCCCCGAGCTCACTATCTCTGGCTTCACAGGCTTCCGCCATTGGACAAGGCGGTCACTGGCAGGCCTTTGACGGCGCCATAGGAGAGGCCCGCAAGACCGACCAAACCACCAAGATCGGCAAGACTGATGATGACGGCAGGCTCAGCGGGTGGATTGAGGCACTAGGCGTTGACCAAGGATATCAAGCACCTCCCGAGCGAACTCCGAAACCCGTCGCATGCTTCTACATCCTCAATAAATCTGCTACTAAGGCGTCCAAACCTCATTACCACCACGCGATCTATCTCATGCAGCGCACACTGAAGGACTTCACCGACCGAATCGCGAAGAAATGGGGTCTGGATGCTTCCAGGGTCGTGCGTACAGTTCACGTGCTTCAGAGCGGACTTGAGGTGCTGGTCGACGAAGACGTGGTGCGCGAGCTAAAGGAGGGTCAAGATATGACCCTCGAGGTTGAAGACATTGTCGAGCCGTCGATGCCTGCGAAGAGAGAGTGGGAAATGGCGGCAGACGACACCGAAGAGGGTGCTACCAAGGAACCTACGCCTCCAGCTAGCGGCCTCGTGCTTCGTCTTCGATTCTGACACGCCATCCCGAACAACTGGACCTTATCCCACACACGATCCTTGACTAACGGGATGGATCACTGGTGTTTGGGGCCTTCTTCTTCTCATTATGATGCCACTGGCCTTTTTTCACTTCAATTCCTTTCCTTTACCATGGCAGTTCCGCACCACGACGATCTTGCGTCGTGCTTACTTCGATAATGTCTTTGTTACCCCCTGGGGGCTGTATCATGTCTTTGTACATGCACGGGCAGCATATACCCCCGTAAACGACGGAACACAAATGGCCGTCATTTGACGAAGTAAAGCCCACAACCGGAAAAGTGTACAGTAAAGCTTTGTGGAGGGAGAAAGGCTAGCCTATCTCAGCCCGAGTGAGACCCGATCGCCCTAGGCGACTCGGAGAGGTTTATGCAGTTGCCGACTTTAAAATTCGCATCGCCGCTCCTGCCATCAACCCTTCGTTCCAAGGTCCTAATATCTCCGGCATTTGAGCAGAAGCTGTTCCTCCAAAAGGTGCCGACCTGAAGGCGAGCTCCGTAGTTCAGAAGTCGAAAAGACCATATCGGGCTGATAATGTTGTCCATGCGGCAAGTGTTGTCCCAGATGTTGATCTCCTGAGCAGATCCGTGCAGCCACTTCCAGTGAAAGCTCGGATTTTGAAGGCAGCAGCGCCCGAGGTCATGGCCAGAACGGCAGTTATCGTCTTGGTGACGTGCATGATTGCGGTTGGGTTTCTGGGAGCAAGGCTGGGTGAAGTCAGTGTTTTTGAGCTGGCTAGCGAGGGAGAAGCATATCTGAAGCTATTCAACCAGAATTAACATGATATTTATATGTTTAGAGCGCCAGACCACTCAATACTGTCGCCAAGTAGTCCTAAAACCCTTCTTTGACGCCCGACTGCGCTGCATGAAGTGGATAAAGTATATTGCGTTGGAGTATTGGAGGACTTGGCAAAAACTCTCAACAAGACTCTACTTCACAAAGTCACGACTTAAAAACACAGGACAGAGTAGAGCAGTAACCTTGCCTGTCATTTATCTGAGCTCCCGTTTACCTCTAGCTCCAGAACAACAGAAGAGCGGTACAGGACGGTACGAGAGAAGAGCGCGACAAAGACCAAGCAAAACAACCGTGAGAAGCGGCGTAAGCGAGCTGATGTAACGTGCGCATGGTTCCTTACTGGGCGCGGGCACACTCGACTCTGCTTGGTACAGGAAGACAAACAGACGGAGTGCGGCGCGACTAGGAGTGGGTTATTATCGAGGGGTGGCAGGAGAAACAGGAACAAGTACGGCTTAGCTCGAAAATATAGCAGCCACAGCGGCATATACATAGAGCGCAATAAGTAGCATGTGCTTCGAGGCCGAACAGACAGGGGGTGCTAGCTCCCCATGAAAGTGTGTTCTGAGTTTACCAAGTAAGTAAGTAAGTAAGTATATTTTCCGTCCAGCGGCCTTTAGGCCGCTCAAGCCCCCTATAGGGTACGGGACGTGCTGGGCGGCTGGCTGTGTCTACATACAGGGGGGAGTGGATCTGAGACTAGTCACCAAATTAACGAAAGTTAACCCACCTTGATAACCCAGTTCTAGACATAAACAGAGACCACCATCCAGCATGTCGTCGCTCTATGGCGCATCCTTCCGTACCTGCCGCCCGTCAGCAGGCCATTCAGGTGCAGTGCGTAGCGTACTGCGTGCATTGGTCTTTGTTTGGGGACCTGCAGAGACCCTCGTCGGCTGCGCGTGCGGCCCTGAGTGGTCCCGGTCACCCGTACGGTGCGGAAACACCCTACGGCTGGCTGAGCCCGGAAGAGGAGAATGGAACTTGAAGATTGTGCACGAATGTGCGTCGTTGAGCTCCGTTCTTAGTAACGGAAGCAAACCTTCTCGAAGAAAGCGCTGCGTCTCGCTACTTCGGCGAACTCATTATAGTTCTTGCCTAGCTCACGGTTGACTGCTGCAGTCGGTGAGGGTGTCAGCCTAATCTGACACCGCGGCGGTACTTTCCGGCAGTAGAAGATGTGACTCGGTGTTTTGCGTCGTCCACATGAACAGAGGAGCTGCGCATCTGCGTCTTCAAACCGTTCGTGGTATTCTGCGAAGTCGCCATGTTGTGATGTAGCAGCAAGGAGATGATGCAGTGTGCCCCGCGGAAGGTTCAGCTCCGGTGGGCATGGCGTTGTGGCTGGGAGCTTGAGGGCTTGTACTGTTCTGGCGCGGACTCTTCCCACCAGACATGAAACGCGTCCTTCGGCCGCTGTCTGGCGGCTCGACGCAGGTATGCTAGGGTTGGTAGAGCGCTTGCCGGGCTTGCCTCGAGGCATCCAGCCTTTGTTTGGGCGTCGGCTTCTTCGTTGCCAGGGATCCCGGTATGGCCAGAAATCCAGCGAACTGTCGTGGCGCCGTGTGTGGCAGCGAGATGTTGGAACTCGATGAAGACGTCTTGTGAGGAGTCAGAGGGTTTGCCGCGGAGGTACCTGGCCGCGGCAATGTTCTCGAGACATACGATGATTGGTGTCGGGGCGGAACTTCCATGGTGTTCGAGGGCTGCTTTGAGCCCCTCCAGGGCGCCAGTGGCCTCAGCGTCGAAGACTTCAGCTGGGCCGAGACGGCCGCGGCCGCGGGCAATTTGTTGTCCGTTCTGATATACGACAAATCCATAGCCCACAGCACCTTTGTCTGTCTTTGAGCCGTCAGAATATACGATCAAGGTAAGTGGTGGTCGGCTTTGGAGCCAGTCCCGAAAGTCTGCAGCAGTGTCCTCTTTGGACGCTGTCTGAAGAGGTTCTTGTTTACTTGGGCAGTGTTGTAGTAGCACCGGCCTCTTGCAACTCGGCAAAAGCCCATCGGTCCTGCGAAGGCGCGTCCGAGGAGCTACAGGCGTTTGTTGATACTTTCGCTTGATTACCCTGATGATCGCTGGCGGGATGGCCGCGCGAGTGCGCGAGGCGAGCGGGTGCGCTGCATCGAGCCCTTTGAGACGAGCTGCAAATCGCAAGCGCGATGCTTCCAGCAGCTGTGCAACTGGTGGGATGCCACTTTCTCGATGTAGGGTGGGTATCGGTGTTGTTCCCCATACTGGTAGGATAGCTCTCATGGATTGCTTGAGGCATCTGCTCATTCTCTTGATCAGAGATTTTACCCTGGTCGACACTTCTTTGGATGGCTGTGACCACGAGGGTCGGGTCATGCCTGGGTACCACGCTTCAGCCCCGAAGAGGAGGACTGGCTCGACGCAAGCCCTCACCGCCTGCTGGACTAGTGACGGCCGAGGGCCATGCTTTGTGTTCGTGAGGCTGCGCAGATTGCGAGCCACAGCCTGCGCCTTGGCCGTCCACTTCTCCACGTGTGTCTTGAAGGATAGTGTCCTGTCGAGCCAGATCCCGAGCCACCGTATCGCAGCCTCTGGTCGTTTACCATATCGCCGTGCATCACCGGAGGAGAGTCCTTTGCTGTGCGTTCTCTGGAGAAGTGCATGACTTCTGTTTTGGCTGGATCGAAGGAGATACCGTTAGCAGCACCCCAATCGACTAGTTCATCGATTCTCTGAATTGCTTCGGCAGCCGTAGCGTCGAGTGAGTCGCCGATGCACAGGATCGCCGTGTCGTCGGCGTACCCGAATCGGCTCTGCGCCTTGCCCAAGCGGTAGATCGGCTCAGTGTAGAGCAGGAAGAGGACCGGGGAAACAGGGGGCCCTTGGGGCAGGCCGCATTGCAGAGGTGATGAAGGCGTCGTTATGTCTTGGTATCTGATGCGGGCTGACCGATCACTCATAAATGAGTGAACCCATCGTGCGAGGTGCTCCGGCCAGCCTTGTTCC
>JAUZTG010000031.1:0-65210 GCA_030734395.1 Sarocladium kiliense | reverse complement strand
GCGCTCGTGGTCCATTGACCCTGTCTTGTACAGTGCCCTGATGGCGAGAGGCATGATCGCAGCCGCTAACGCAAAGTGTGGCAAGAGCGCCGGCGTCCGCTGCAGAGTATACATCGCAGAGTACGATTGAAGCAAGCCCTGTATCGCATCTGCCGCTTGTGCGCAGACATCTCGCGGCAAAATGGAGGAACCGACAACCTTGTATTTCACTAGAGGGCGGAAAAGTAGAAGGACGGCGTAATGATAATACATACTGTCACAACAATTAGCTCCATTTATAGAACTCTCAGGACGGCGACAGAACGTACTGTGTGAAGAGAACGGCCGGGGTAAAATTAACGCCAAGCCTGAGCGCCTCTGGTATGTGGTCGTACCAATTGAGATACTTTATATATATGCTGCGAAGGTCTCGGCTCGTCGTGGCTACGACTGGTGAATAGAAAGCGTAAAGGGACTGGTGCACGACCTTGCTGAGTTCACAGAAGCTATCGAATACTGAGCGGACGTTAGACGCCTGTTGAGCTGATTGCAGAACAGATACACCTATACAGCGTCTCAGTAAGAATAATTGAGCATGAGCGTGATAGTTCTCGACAAGTGGCATGGCGTACCATCATCAGAGTAAGGTATCCACAATGTTGCCTCAAGGTCGATAATTACAGCGGGTTTCGGTGGCAGGCAAGGGTAGCGGGAAGACTGCGGCACCATGCCTCTGGCGAGAGACCGAGCACTGAAAATCATTAGCTACAGAGGCAATGGCCTATAACTTCTTGAAGCTTTGGTTGAGCAAGAGCCATACTTGTCAAGGGCGAAGGCACCCCAAAAGGTGGCGCTTCGAACCGCAAGCTTGTCGGCGTCGCTGCTAGCCTCTCCAGGTTGATCCATTTCCATCGCGAGTCGGATACTCTGATCGCCGTAATAGGAGCTTGTCAAGTCGCGCCCGCAACTCGCCTCACGAATTGACATAATGCCCAGCGCTTGGATGGTTGTGAGCGCCCGATGGTCTTCCTCCAGGGACAAGAGCCGTTGACATTCTTCGAAGAAATGATCGCCAGATGTGTGCATCACGTTAGGAACGGTACGCGTGAAGGACTTGCTAGAGAACCGGCAGCCCAGCGCGAGCAGCGCGTTCACGAGGATCGACGAGCAGTAACGAGACCTCCCCTCCCTGAAATCCGTGAGAAATTGATCTTTGCTCAGGGTTGCGGTCACCGGATATTCCCAGCAGAAGTAAAGGGCAAGCAGATGCTGGATGAGACATAGTCGCTTGTGATGGTGGTCCAGATATTCAAGCCTGTCTGGAACTTCGACCTGCCAAAGGGTGCCAGTCCCTGGTCGTAGCCTAGGTGAGCAGCAATACCCTCTCGACTGGATGGGTCTCGAGCACGTTAGACCAAAACCCACCAGTGTTATCAGACGATACCTTTTTTCTGTGTATATATTTGAGTCAGGGAGATATTATCCAGAACCTTACAACAGCTGCATGAGCCCTCTCCTAAAGCTTGAAAGGTGAAGCTGGTCAGCAAGAACAGGCTATAGCCGCTCAACGTGACATCGGCTGCATACATTTGCGCACTTCTTCTCGCATGCCGTGCAGGGTTGTATCATAGCCAGCGCAAAATTCTCCAGCCATCGCCGCGCTTTTACTTGATAGCTGCTGCGGCGTTCCACTAGAAGAGTCGACGGATAGGGAACCCGGTATCCGGGAAACCATGCTGGATATAGCCATGGAGTGTGCGTCTTCGAAGTTGGCAATACGTGACTGTTGTTTTACCTCGAATCCGCTAATAAAGGAAGGCGGTCTCGCTGTGCTAAAGGTTAATCCAGAATAGGCTTGATCAGCGGCCTCGGTAGCCTGTCGGAGCGAGTTTATCACGATTGCCGGATCGTCCGTGCTACGTAGAGACGATACCATCACAGTCATTTGCGATGGAGTCAACGAGTTGAGCAGCTGAATGGCCTCAATCAGGAGGTCTCCGTTCTTCGTCTTTGCTGCGATCGGTGTTGTATATACGCACACCTGACTTGTCTTGGTGCAAGAGACACAAGTAGGCTTAGCACCGTTGCACTATATTTCGTACCAAACATTAGCTGATACTTTATTGACGGGATTGCCTCATAGGAGCCGCAACTGCGCACAATGCTTTATTAAGCATGTCTCGCGGCTGCACAACTGGGGACGCGGTGGTGCGAAAAGACCTACCCGTCTTTTTTTGAGGCGACAACGATCGCAGGCGATAGGGACTCCAATACGCGAGCGTCTAGGGAGGGTGGGCAATGTGAGTATTGTGTCATCTGTGGGACCGGAGGTCTCGGGGGTCACTCTCTTAGCGGGCAACAGGCGGGCGAGCCTCCTAGACCGTGCTTCAGAGCAATTTTCAGTCCCCGAGTGGCTCATATCGATAGTTACGAAGAAACGGAAGATGACATCGAAAAGTGAATGCCTTAAGGCGATTCGATATCTGTACGGGCTTCAGGTTAGATGAGGGTTGGCTGAGTGGAGACTGGACTGTGAGGCTGGCTCACACGTGACAACGGAAGGTCCCACCCATGGACCCAATAGTCCGGCTGATTCACAGGGAGCACACAGGAGTCACGGGTAATGATACAGCAGACGAAGCAGCGAAGGAGGCCACAGGATGGAGAGAGAACGGGGAGCTAGGCACACCAGCCGAACAGCCGCCCCAACTATTCTCTCTTCAGTCCACACTCGCAACATGGGCACACAAAGAGGCAAATAAAGCATGGGAAAGGAAATGGAGGACAGAAACAAAGGGCAGGACAACTGCCCGACACACCCCGCGACCCACCAAGAAGATCCTGCGACTACATGACGGGTTGAGCAAGAGGCAGAGCGCCATCTTGATGCAGATGCGCACCGAAAAGATTGGACTCAAACACTTCCTCTTCAACCGAAGAGTCCCGGACATCACGGACGACAAATGCACCTGCTTGGAAGGACGACAAACGGTATCGCACGTGTTGATGCGATGCCGCCAATTCCGACAACTTCGACAACGGGAGCTTGGGACCATCCCATGGCGACACGACCTCCGGGCCTTGCTGAATGAGCGCAAAGCAGCCGCGAAAGCCATCAGATTCATGGAACAGACCGAGATCCTTGGGCAATTCAGGATCGCGCTGCAAGACAGTCAAAGCTGAGCACTGAGGGGAGACTGTAGGTACGCAGAACCGGCATAGGGGCAACGCGCCTCGATGGAGCCGAGCACGCAGATGGGATTAGTATGAACCGCGATCTACACGAGGTGGCCGCCAAGGGCAGATAGAGGTTGAAGAGCAGAAGCGGGAGATTTGGAGACAAGCTGGTTGAATGTTTTGGCATTCAGCGAAGTGGGGTGCTCGGATCAACATTCGAGCGCTTCGGTGGTCGGCTAAACCCCGCTTACCGTGCATAGCCGCTGACTAAGTAGCGGCCAGAACCGAGTAGGAAATCAAGTCGAAAAGTCGAAAAACCGATAGTACAAAGTCGGTATCAATCGTTGTATCAATCGTTGGAGTTTGGATCTGAAGAAGGGAAGAAGTGGCCGACGCGTGTTGTCGTGGTGTGTGTGGGACATGTCTGACGCAGTGGAGACCGTGATCGTGGCCGAGACCACCGACAACGAACAGCCTCGTCGACGATCGACCCGCAACCCGACCCCAAGCGCCAAAGCGCAAGACAACCAACAAGTGGACGGCGAAATCATCGTAGCGACCAAGAAACCGACAAAGAATGCGAAGCGGACGACGCCAGCCGGAGGAGAGGATGGATCGGACACGAGCAGGAAGAGCAGCGCGTACGGAGACGCGTTGCTGGAGATGATGCAGAGGTTGATGGAACAGGTAGTAGAGTTGAAGCGGGAGGGCAAGGAACAGCAAGCGACAATCCAAGAGCTACAACACGAACACCAGGGAAGCCAGCAGCAGAGCCAAGCGGCTATTCAAGAACTACACCGGATGCTCCTCGAAAGCCAGCGCCAGAACCAAGAGATCCAGCGACAGAACGAGGAGACCCAGCGACAACTCCAGGACACGGAACGGCAGATGAAGGAGATCCGGGAGCAGCTGGAAGATATCAAAAATTGTCCGGGCATGACATTGTCAGGATCGAGCCCCCGAGCTTCATACGCCGAGGTCGCGCGGACCCCACCGACAAGCCGAGCCGACAACGTGCGTACACTCTCCTCGACGAATACGACCCCCTCAACATTCACAGACACCCTCTTCTGCACGATCGACGCATCACGTGTGGAGGGAGCGGAGAAGAGCAATGTAACCGCTGGTACCGTCAGGTCGGCAGTGGAGAAAGAAATGAGAGTGAGGAAAGGCGATGGCAGCTGGAGGTGCAAGGCCGTGACGATCGACGCGAGGAACACGAGCAGGGTTAAGATCTTCTGCAGAAACGAGGAGGAGCACAACATGGTCAAGCAAGCGGCCGAGGTGGCGACGTTGGCAATGGCAAGAGGAGTCCGCATCCTGCGGGATGAGCTTTACCCAATCAAGGTCGGCAACGTCAACCGCACAGCAGTTCTGGATGAGAGCGGCGTCGTCCGGCCCGGCGCGGCTGAGGCGTTCGGACAGGAGAACGAGACAACGGTAGCCAAGGTATCGTGGCTCAGCCGAAAGGATGTTCCCAAGGCGTACGGGTCGATGGTGGTATACCTGACAAAGGCGGCGGACGCCCAGAAGGTCCTGGAGGAAGGCTACTTCCATGCTGGAGGCGAGTCTGGTAGGACGGCGATATTCGAACGACGACACCGCCCAGAAGTATGCTACAACTGTCAGGAAGTCGGGCACAAGGCGTTCAAGTGCACGAAGCCTCGACGGTGCGCGAGGTGCGCACTAGAAGGCCACCGCCACGACACCTGCCGGGAGGAGGTTCCGAGGTGTGTTCCGTGTGGGGGACCGCACGAATCGTTCAGCAGGAACTGCCCGAGGCTATACCCTGGTCTTCATGAGTAAGACATTCCGGATACTCCAACTCAACGTGGGAAAGCGAGAGGAGGTTCACGAGAGCGTGATGAACGATGAACAACTCAAGGACTACGCCGCCCTGGCGATACAGGAACCGCCGGCGTGGAAGACCGGCGACCGGCTGTGTACGGTCCCGATGAAACACCCGAGGTGGACCAGGATGGTACCGACTGTGTGGAGAGATGGGAGATGGGGAGCGAGGAGTATGCTGTGGGTAAACAAAGATCTGGACGCAGAGCAGATACCGATCCCATCGCCAGACGTAGTAGCAGCGAGGCTGCGACTGTCGGGCCGGGACATCCTCTTGGTGTCAGTTTATGTGCAGTGCTACGACGCAGAGGTCCTCTTGGAGATCTGTCAGATGCTGGACAGGACGATACGCGAGGCTCGGTCAACCGGCGGGCAAATGGTGGAGGTCATTGTCGCCGGGGACTTCAACCGCCATGACCAGCTCTGGGGAGGAGACGCTGTCTCACCGGACAGACAAGGAGAGGCGGACCCGATCATTGACCTGATGAACGAACACTCCTTGAGGAGCATGCTGCCTCGAGGGACAAAGACCTGGCATGCCCGACAGAAAGAGTCTACAATCGACCTGGTCCTCGCCTCGGAGGAACTAGTCGGCGCCCTGGTCAAATGCACAACTCACGAAACCGACCACGGATCCGACCACCAGGCCATCGAGACTTGGTTGGATGTGGCCATGCCGCGATCCAGAGCGGAGCCGAGGCTTCTCTTCAAAAACGCGCCGTGGAAGGAAATCAACGAAAAGGTAGCCAGGAGGCTGAGGTTGATGGCCGTAGGTGGGTCGGTCCAGCAACAAAGCGACCAGCTGATGGTCACCGTACTCGAAACGGTCCACGAACTCACTCCGAAAGCAAAGCCATCAACATACGCCAAAAGGTGGTGGACATCCGATCTTACACAGCTTCGCCGAATTTACACATACTGGAGAAATCGGGCCAAGTCTAGCAGGAGGGCTGGTCAAACCGATCCGATGCTCGAACGCCTAGCAAAGCACGCATCGAAACAGTACCACGGCGCCATCCGACGGCAGAAGTCGCATTGGAGTAACTTTTTGGCCGACGACGCGAACACCTGGACGGCGGCCAGGTACCTGAATAAAGAAGGAGGGGCGGCTTTTGACAGAATACCCCAACTGGCCCGGACGGATGGGACGCGCACGACCAACGGCGCGGAGCAGGCCGAGGAACTGCTGAGCACCTTCTTCCCGCCACTCCCGGAGAGAATAACAGAAGAAGGGTTGCGAGCCCAACGGTCACCTGTGAGCATGCCCGAGATCACCATGGAAGAAGTAGAAGCACAGCTCTTCAGAATGAAGCCTTGGAAGGCCCCGGGAGAAGACGGACTGCCAGTTATGGTCTGGAGACAGCTGTGGCCGGCAGTGAAGCACCGAGTGCTGGAACTCTTTCGCACATCAGTGGAGGATGGAGCCTTGCCAGCACAATGGAGACACGCGAAGATTGTACCACTCAAGAAACCCGGCAAGGAAGACTACACCCTCGCCAAGGCGTGGAGGCCAATCTCATTACTGTCGACGCTGGGGAAAGTCCTGGAAGCGGTGATCGCCGAGAGGATCTCATATGCGGCGGAGACGTTTGGGCTGCTACCAACGAACCACTTTGGAGCCCGAAAACGCCGGTCGGCAGAACAAGCACTGGTTCTATTGCAGGAGCATATCTACAAGGCGTGGCGCAGCAAGCAGGTTGTCAGCCTCACTAGCTTCGATGTCAAGGGGGCGTACAACGGGGTACACAAAGAGAGGCTGCTCCAGAGACTGACAGCGCGGGGAATCCCGCCACAGCTGGTGCGATGGGTAGATGCATTCTGCTCCAGGCGTACGGCAGCAACAGTGGTCAACGGGCAAGTATCGGAAAAGCGAGCGCTCCCGCAAGCGGGACTACCCCAGGGATCACCCCTCTCCCCGATCCTGTTCCTCTTTTTCAACGCGGACCCTGTCCAACACAGGATCGACGCAAACGGAGGCTCCCTCGCCTTCGTGGACGACTACACCGCGTGGGTCGTGGGACCCAATGCAGAGGCAAACCGTCAGGGCATTCAAAGCATCATAGAAAAGGCGCTCTCCTGGGAGCTGCGAAGCGGAGCGACGTTTGAAGCCGAAAAGACAGCTATCATCCATTTCACGCGGACGGCAGGACGCGCCAATGATACACCCTTCATGATTAAGGGGCGGTCGGTGCAGCCCAAGGAACAGGTGAAAATACTGGGGGTCATCATGGACCAACAACTCCGATTCAAGCAGCACATCGCTAGAGCAGCCACCAGAGGGCTGCAAGCAGCAATGGACCTAAGACGCCTGCGAGGACTGGCACCATCCGCGGCGAGACGGCTTTTTGCGGCGACGGTTGCCCCAGTGACGGACTACGCGTCGAACGTGTGGATGCACGCCTGCGGAGAGGTTGCAGTTAAGCCCCTCAACAGGGTACAAAACCTAGGCGCTCAGGCAATCGTAGGCACCTTTCGGACGGTAGCGACTGCGGTGGCGGAAGCAGAAGCCAACATCGTCCCTGTCCGTGGACGGTTCGCCAGACGGGCCACGTCCTTCTGGATGGATATGAATACGCTACCGCGCACTCAGCCCCTTACCAGCTTTACAGCACGCTTCACAAAGCGGTTCACGTCACCACTCCAACGAATCGCAGCGTTACACGAAGGAATACCGCATGACAGTATGGAGACCATCCAACCCTTCGCCTTAGGGCCATGGGAGGAGAGGATACCGCAGATCCAGGACAAAGACCTGATCACGGACCTTACGATGGACAGGGGACAAGATCATACGGTGATCGCCACGAGTGCCGCGGTTAGGGACGACGTGGTCGGCATCGGCGCAATGATCCGGTACCCATGGTCCCGCCCGCAAGCTGAGGGGATAATCATAGCATCGGCCGCGTTAAGTACAAGAGAACGGCAGAATCCGTTCACGGCAGAATTGGCAGCTATAAGCAGATCACTTTCTGCGCTACGGGAGCACCCTTGTCTGGAGAACATCACGATACTGACTAGGAACAAGGCAGTAACGCAGGCAGTGGGCCAACCACACCATCAATCGGGGCAAGGAGTGATACAACACATCTACACCACCGTCAACAGGCATAGGAACAAGGGCAGAATCATATCGATTGGCTGGATTCCCACGGAATCGAAATCGGACCTCGCTCAAGGAGCAAAGAAGGCAGCACGCCAAAGCGCCACCCCGGACAATCTGCCAACCAGGGGGCTCTTCCGAGCCGTGTCTAGCACGCTCGCCGCAGCAAGAAAAGAAAAGCAAAAGTCACCCCAACCGCTGCCGACAGATGTCGGCAGGTACTCCAAAAAGGTCGACGCAGCCCTGCCGGGCAAGCATACACGCAAGCTATACGACGGTCTGACAGCAACACAAGCTAAAGTACTCGCACGGCTGCGAACAGGAATGATAGGTCTTAACAGCTACCTGCACAAGATTGGAGCGATACCTTTCGGAGAATGTGCCTGTGGACAAGAGCTGGAGACAGTGGAACATTTCCTCTTTAGGTGCGAGAGATGGGCTTCTTTACGAGCGGAGATGCAGCAGGAGATAGGATCGACGGCAGGAAACCTGTCCTTCCATCTGGGAGGGAAGGGGCTGACGGACCCTGATGATTGGACACCCAACATGACAGCCGTGCAGGCAACCATTGCATACGCCATGGCAACAGGACGACTCGATGACAAACAGCAGTCGATTTAACTCATCAACAGTCACCACGGACAACTAACATACTAACCTGGTGTCCCGACAGCAGGTCCGCACCAGCGGCCGAGGATAGGAAGCTGGGCACCTGGAGAAGGCACCCTTCACGGACAACCTGCTACTAACCCCACGAGAATCCCCGACCACTTAGCGACTAAGCGACAGCAGACTATTTCGGATGACCACGTAAGGGCTGTAGAGATGGAACAATAAACCCGACGGAACGGACTATGTATTTAACCGGTAGTTGCCCCTAGACCTCATTGGGCGTAATACAGAACTTTTGGATCTGGTGGGTCTCGCGAGACGGGAGACGATCCGATACTGCGTCGCAACAAATCACAAGTACATATCCGCATCACCTCAGCCCACATTATGATGCATGATCTCCATCATTTTGTACACTACATACTCAGGTCTTGGACCATGGAGAGACAAACAGGGGCCGGTGTGGACGAAGCAGACCACACCAACAAGTTGACCGGCCATGGTCGACATGACTGGGCAGAACCGTGTCACCAGAAACTTAATGACGTCGGCGGGAGCGCGAGATACGGCCAAAGGTCGACCTGCAATGAGTGTCAGCAACATCTAGGGCTGCATAGAATCCGAATAAACCTTGATCTTGGCTCTACATACTTGGCCACAGTGGCTCCGTACAACAAAAAAGAAAGCATAGTTTGGTTGTCGAGGAATTCCACTACCTATTTGGAAAACATTTCTGCGGCCCGGCGACTCCCCTTCCTGACTCTGCGACCGACAGTGCGGATGGTGACTCTGTTGCCCGTGAGGTCGCTCTGAAAGAGTCTCGTTTCTTCGACTCGGTGGGCAGCCAGCAGCCTTCGCTGTAGACAGGGTAGTGACAAATGCCGAGCGATGAGCTTGAAGTCCGTTCCGACTCGCCTCAGCTCGAGAGCAGAGACCATCCCCGAACGCCACCATGGGCCCGCCATATAACGAATGGCCGTAGCAGGGAAGAGGGAGGGGGGTGAGGTTGCCGTCGATATCGTCGGCCAGCGGTCTCTGGGGCAGGACAGTGATCGGCACGTCGGGCCCAGCAACCCTGGACGGGGCCGATCGGAGAAGTTGCCCAGCCGTGTTGGTTTCGCGGACCAGCCGGGATATCAGCGGAGGCAAGGGATACGGCTGCAACCGAGAGCCTCTTAAAGTAGCGCTGCCGAGCCGGGCCGGAGGCCAGAACGGCCAGTCACCCGCGAGGGGAGAGGTACGTTCATTCAACGTGAGACGTAACAGATTCGGAAAGTCCCGCAGACAGGCTTCCAAGGCGGAGCACAGAGGTGCGTTTCTATGATGTAACTGAACTTGGACCAGGCTAGGGGCATGTCAGCATGCAAGGCAGTTCCATTGACCGCAGTCTGATGTTGCTGATTTATACCATCGAGCAGTGCTTGGATCAGCCTGGGTACACTCTGAAGGTTTTGGGCCATGGCCCTATAGCTGCGGTCAACTAGATCCTTGTCAGTTGAAAGCCGGTAGAAGGCATCTGCTCGCGGCAGGGAGGAAGCTGCTGTCATGAGGACATGAAGAAGTATCTGGCCCGGAAACCGCGGGTGGGTGTCGAGGCGGACATCGCTGCTGGTCGAATGAGAAGCGGGCAGCGAATGGCATCGTTATAGCAGGCACGAAAGTGGGAATGGTACCAAAAGAAACCGTAATCGGATGTGGTCGAAAAGCGGTAGCTGAAGCTGGCTCCTGGCGGGATGAGGCCCTTTAATCTGTTAGCGAGGCTGATACGCATCAGATCATGGGAGGGGTTGCCCTTGTCCTTGGTGCCATCGTGTTATGGCTCCGCAAATTGGATAACTCGGTAGTGGGAGACCAAATTCCCCTGACATGGGGAACAGTGCCACTCGAATGTCTACTATGGAGCTATATCATTGTTGACATGGTCATGGCGGATGTACTGGGCAATATCAACGAATATTTTCGACAGTAGAAGTACTCCAAGTATTCCACGAACAATGCACCCCATCTTGGTGACAGGTACGGAATTCAGAGGGTCTGTCATTTCGTCGGGACGGCACTAAGACAATGGCATTGGGTTGACTAGACATATGCTGACCGTGGACATGTCTGGACACCTCTTCGGACTTCCTCGCTGGAAATCTTGGAGCTCAGGGACTCAAGAACCTGAGGTTATCTTAAGCAAATCTTGTACCTAGCCTATGCATACCCAAGGCAGTCCTCAACATGATCGTGTTCAGTGATGTACTGTCTGCTTGTTCCCCAGAGGACTGTGGGATCGTAAAATGTACTTTTCATGCGATCACGAATACCATAGTGCTATCTATCCATCGAGCCGGTTTTCGTAGAAATGCGGGACGGACATGCTAGAGATGCGCACCGACAGGCTGCTTTTCATATATCTCGACAGGTGGCAGGGTATAAAGCGGATGAGCACTGCCTCCACAACGGCAGCTATAAAACTACCTTCCAATCGTTCCCGCTTCACCGTTCATGCGGCGTACCATCATCCTGCGACAACAGCGTACAGTGTCATTGCTGAGGCCCAAAATATGTACGTTTATACAGGAGTCCTCGTGGCATATGCAGTCATTGTACTCCACGTTTATGGGCTCACGAGCTGCTCTGCGCCAGTTCAATTTCACGCTTCACAGCGACTCCAATTCACCAGGCATGTACCTATCTCGCGTAACCCGAGTTCTGTACAAACTGCCACGCACTTGAGGCGGTGACGCTGATCAGCTTGTAGACGAGTTCAAGCATGAGGTTTACTTCATCAATGGTCGACAACTGGGGCCTTTGATTCATTTCGACGAGGGAGATTTTTGTCCAGAATAATTTGGATGTTGAAACCACGATCCACCGGCATGGTGAGCCATCTACATGAATGCACAGTAAAATAGTCACTGAAACCCTCCCAGGGCTTTTGCAGCGAGGAACTCCGCAGATGGATGGCGTACCAGGTGTCACTCAGGTCAGATCAGTCACCCAGCACATCCATGGCCGACGAGCAATTTGTAGGTCCGGAAAGAGTATTGGCCGGCTTTCACCGGTGGCATTCAAGTCATTATACCTGTCGGATTTCAGGGTGCTCGTATTGTCAGGAGTGTTCGGAAGTTTGTTGCTTGACATGGTGGGACATACTTTCAAATGGAAAGCAAGAGGAGTTATTTTGGTACGAGGAGCTGGGCTGAGGGAAGTGCTCGAAAAGCATGTTGAATCTATAGTCAGTAAGAACGTCTGCATGGTCTATTGCATCCGATGCGGCAACGAAGCTTTCATGTGCGCCATGGCGCAACCTGGTGATCGGAGGCCAAGCAAGCTCCTTTCTGCTAAAGCGAAATCTATTTCCGTCCCTCCCTGCCTCCGAGCACGGTTCATTTCTCCATCCGGAAACGAGGTATTTGGGCGGGATTTAGAGTTTGTCTTGGATGGGTCTGTGAGAGGCATTTGTGCGGAATTTAGCGTATCTGGCTGCATTCAAAGGCGGGTCCGTCAAACCCCAAGGCAATGTTTCCTTGGGTTGTGTGTGAGTGCTGAGTGGCATCGAATCAAATCTCGACTTCACAGAGAGACGTGCGCCATGGTTGTGAGTGCCAGTAGCAACTTCGAGATACCCTCTAGCTTGATACTTTCAATTATGGATATGCTCAAGTCTTTGAGTATATTGATTGCATAGTTCTCCGTTGCAATCCTTATCACCAACGCCACTCAGTCGGCCGAGGATGGTTTTATGAGACCAAAGGTCAAGGCCGCCCACCTTCGGCTCTCAGGTTTGACTTCCACCCCACCATGAAATATCCTGCTGGTCACAGGCTGTTCTACTATGGAGTGTTATCTTCCTGTCTGCCTCTGGTGGGCAGCCTCTTCCTGGTTTGTATCTACAGCTATCAAAACTTGTTCTTTGTCTTTGACTTGTCCGGCCATTCCCAGCCTTCCATTGCTTCTGTTTGACAGTAAACACTCATCTGCGCTGATGTTTTGTCTTGTCGTGGATGTGACCGAATGTCCCGATCCGTAGGATCCATCCTGCAGTCGTTCCGTTTGTCTGTACTTCTATCGCCGAGCAGCCTAGCGCCTGCTGCTCTAAGCAATAGTTGGTTGTCTTGGGTGCGCTGCATGAAGTGCATTTGATGTAAGTACTTGAAGTGCACGGGGCATGCTCGTTGATTTCTGGGGGCGGTGCCTGCTCATGACACCAAAGACACTATCAGCATCCGGACAGGTCGCAAGGGCGTCTTTGGCGGCGATAGTGTGCTAGGTGTAGGCTAGCTGTGCATGTTGCAGTATATGAAGTGTCTTGAGAGTTTTGTTCTGAGCTGGGTGTGGTGTTGTTACTAGGGTTGTGTAGACTCGTTCAATTGTGATGTTGAGAAGTCAAGTTTAACAATGCTTGTTCGATGTGTTGCCATGTCCATCTCGGGTATCCCGCGTCGTCATGTCGATGGGGATCAGTTGACCGTTCCGTTCAATCTGCGTCGCTGTCGCGTATTCCTCAATATTCTGTACTGTAAACTATTGTCGGGCAGGAACAATGGGCGGACCAAGTCCATTTTCCATCCTGGGGCGTACTCGAAAGGGACGCAACCCACTTTACCGTACTCTTCTGTGATGTTTTGGTGTTTCGTGAGGTTCAGAAGTCGCTACTTTTGGCACAATGGCGCCTCATTCAGGGAGGGTAACCGTGTTCTCGCAATGTGTTTGATCCTGTTGTCTGGCTTGTTCGATGTCGTTCTGGCGTTCTTTGTCTGCGCACCATGTGCCTCGGCCGCGTAATCCTCGAGCTCCGATGCCGTAAATTATGGTCGGGCAGGAACAATGGGGGAACCACGTCCATTTTCCATCAATCTGGCGTACTTGGAAGGAGGGCACGACTTCCCTCGCTGTACTGTGACTGTGATGTTTGGGTGTTTCTTGAGGCTCGGTGGTCGGTTTCAGCGCGTCGGCGCGTCATTGGAAGAAGAAAGATCGTGTCGCTGAGATCTCATTGGCAATCAGAGACAGTAGAGCTGTTTATTCACGTGTTTTCAAGCGAAAAACTCGTGATCTTGCCGTCGGGGCATCTTTGCAATGGAATATGAAACACTCCAAAAGTTCTTCCACTGCGCTGTTAAGGTGGCGGGTAGAACCCCCGGCAAGATGTGTGGTGGAATTGCCCATAAGCCTTCCCCCCCACTAACTGCTGCTAACAGCACCAATACGGGGGGGATGTTTACAGGGGAGAGCTCGGTGCCGCCCCGGTTCATTGGTCCCAGTCCTTCCGCATCCCTCACCATCCTGAGTGTCATCTTATTGGTCTCGAGCGCCTCTTTGGCTAGATTGTTAGCTGTCCGCGTAGCACCCGAGTTCTCCTTAATGTCGGTGGCATTCTGTTTGAAATTTGACTAAAAGATTCAGAGTGCCGAAGATCATGACTCGGGCGCTCTGGGATTCGATGGGTTGGCCGTCTGCTTCGTCGATGGAAGTGCTGTCTGGAGGTATCTGCTCAGTTTCGCGACATGCTCTCGGAAAGGAGTTGGCCAGGTGTGGTCCTCAGGCCATGGGGTCGCCATAATGCCAGCGTCGCTTTGGGCGTCACGACGGGCAGCTGGCTATCCAATTGACCTTTTGGATCGTGTTTGGGCGCAACGAACAGATGGTGACACGCCGTATGGATGCCGGAAAGAGATCTTGGAATGTGCAGGTCAACAATATGGAAAGTGGAGAAAACATCAATAAGCTTGCTGAAATTATTGAACGCGATAGGAAGAGGGCGACTGCAGCATCACAGACGTTTCATGTTGGTCCATCAACAGAATCCACACCACACCCTCCTCGTTTGCAGGGCCAGGATGCACGCTTGGATCTCAAAATCGGTCTTGACAGGCACTACTGCGTTATATAGCTATGCAAAAGGTCTTTCTGTTCTGTCCGATCTGAGAAACTCTTGAAGTGCTGCGTCAGAGGCGGACATGACTACTTGCCTGGCCCTATTACCCAAAGTCACGCGCCGAACTTCAAAGAGTTGTTCATGTGATGTGATCAACTTTTGTTCCCCATCCATACCAATCTTAACATCCTCCACGACATGAACGGCACCAGACGATGCCTGCTTAGCAGCGTTATTGAGGATGGTTAGACGCTGTTTAGTGCTGTCGGACTCGCACTTCAGTCTCAAGAGCTCATCCTGGGAAGTCGGTATAGGTTGATCAGCGGTCCAAGTTGCACTAGAGCGCATTTCTGATCGGGCTCGCTCCTTCAAGGCCAGTACCTGGTGTGTCAAGTCGTCATGACATCTCTTGAGTGCGAAAACGGTCATAGCCTCTGCAAGCGTAAGTTCTCGAACCGAAATGGGAACCGTAGAGGCTTCGTGAGATAGCTCGCCGTCCCTAACTGATGAACTCTTCAAGTCATCAATACGGGATAGACCTTGGGCACAGATCTCAAGGCACTGTTCTGTGCTCCGCCGTTCCCTATCCAACCATTGTAGTTCTGTAGTCGTCAAGGCGGGCCTGGGACTGAAAGAAGGAATAGCTTGTAGTTTCGAAGTGATCTCCTCCAGATGATGCTCAAGATCCTGTGTAGTTGCCTCGATCATTTCTTTGTACTCGTTGAGGACTTGACGAGTTACCGTACTAGACCGTCTTCGAAGTTGAGTAAGTTTAGTAAGTTGATCAGCCTCCAGGTCCAGGGCAACTCACATATTTGCATCGGCCAGTGCGACGCAGATCGTGGACTTATATCCTGCAAGCATCTCTACGAATCCCCTGAGATCGGTGTCCATGTATCTGAGTTTCACCCAGTCCCGAACACTCGGTTTAGTTCCATCAGAGTGGCTTGTGCACCTGAGCACTAGGCCTTTGAACTCCACACAGGCCAAGCCACATTGACGTAGAGGCAATTCTAACGGCGCGAAAGATGCTGCATCTTCTCCAGCAAGGGTGTGGAGGGATCCTAGGACGCCGTCTAGACCCTTTAGCTCGTCTTGCAGCCGCCGCACGGTACGTGGTTGGTCTTGGAAGCTTTGCACCGCCTGGTATAGTGCTTTAGACGATTGCGCAGTGGCGGCGATGATGCCTATCAAGCTGGCGGCGATACTGAGTGGGTCACCCATCTGATCTCCGGGATTCTGTAATCACCGATTTTACCAGTGCGGGCTTGTGACGGCTTTGAGCTTATTTTGAGGCTGACTCGAGAGGGGTTGCCAGCCCGGATAGAGGTACGTCACGTGGATGCTGACGCATCGAGGCGACACGAAACATGGCAATCGTCAAATATTTGAGAAGCTACTCATCCAATGATCCATCCAATGGACCATCCAATGGTCCATCCAATGGTCCATCCAATGGTGTATCCAATAGACTACACGAAGAAAATTGAAGTTCACTTTGCAAACAGATGAATTAACTCAACAATTAGGAATGTCATTCGCTATGAACACCAAGTCGCCACCACCACATGACGCTATCCTCAAGGGTGACTTTCCGTGGCCCGCTTCTTCGTTTCATTGGGATTCGCTTTAGAGATGCTCGCCCTTAGTCCCGCCTGTTGTTCCTTCACTCCTTGGCTAGGAACATGGAGGTCGCTATTCTTTGTGATCGGGGGCATCACATTAACCCGTGTTGTCTCAGCGGTACCAAATCGTTGGTGGCGGTACCGATCCTTGGACAGCTGTATTAGCTCGTTACCGGCCATCGAGCCGATGAGCTGCGCTGAGTTGTCCTTAGAGGTCGCCTTCTCAACGTTGAAAAGGTCTGCCAAAGTCGTGACCACAACTTGGTCACTTTCACCTTCGGCGACGAATTCACCGAAGGTATGCACCTTTTGACGGCTCACCTCCGTGGTGGCGATCCTGCACACCTCTAGACTGTCCTCCAAAGCTTTGATGTCTTCCTTCAATTCCGTTTCCCTCCGTTCCGAATCGGGATAATGTTCCACTGAGTTTAGCCGTTCTTGTAGCCGCCCGAGGAATTTAGCAATGTTTTCACGATTGTTGTCTAGCATTCCACGTGTCTCTTCGTGAGCCTGGAAGAGCTTGGGATGAGTTGGTGCAGCGTCTGGTGTGGCCTTTTGAGAGAGTGCAGCAGAATACACCCGTCGTTCGCGGTCGGCTAATGATCCGATGCGGTACATCGCTTCCTCGCAGATACGAATGCAGTGCCTGATAACCGTGCTCTCGTCTCTAAATTCCAATCCAATGGTGTCTGGCTCTTCTGAAGGAAACCGCTCTATCTTCTCGTTGATGCGCTGCAGCTGAACATTGAGGTTATACGTGGTATCTTGAACCATCTCGCTGTATTGCTCAAGGACATTGCATGTGGTTTTTGAAGTTTGTCTACATACAATTGGTTAGTTCTGTTTTTGGTCACGTTCTACCACATTGCGTACAAGGTAATAGTTCCCAGCCCTATCGAGATCGTCGATTTGTAACCGGACAGAGTTCCCATGAATTCGTTAATGTCTCCCTTCATGAATTCCATTTTTGTCCAATCACGGAAACCTGTGGATGACTTCCCAGCGAAGTCTTTCATCACTGCCTCAAAAGCATGGCACAGCTGCCTACACCGGTCGACAGGGCCCTTCAGGAGGCCCAGCATGGGCGCTTCAACCTGTGAGAGCTTCCCAAGGGTATCCAAAATATTGATGAGATCGTCAAGCTGATCCAGGAGCCGACGAAGAGTTTGGTCCCGCTCTCTGTAACGCTCAACCATCTCTTTTAGAGACTTGACCGACGCCACTGAAGCGGTGACTACTGCAAGGATCGAGGCGGAGATGCTTAAAGGGTCGGCCATTACGTCGACTAGTCAGCTCTGGAAAGCTAAGAGCCTACACAAGGATATGCGCCGAAATGGAGTGAAAGCAGACTTGTATGCTACGATCATGGGCACTTAGGTTCATCTGTGGTGAGGGGCCATCTGGCCCAGACCTGACTGGGGTGGAGAGCACAGGGTATTTATCCGAGGAATAGCCGGTCCAGGCAGGGTGGAGCCTCTGACATTGTGCCATGAACCTCCCTGGCAAAACTTTGTTTGCAAATGCGACTTACACGTCATTGCTACGTCGCTGACCACACATTGAGGCGGGCGTCCTAAGGTGAGTCCTCTTTCAGCCCACCTAATGGTACGAAACTTTGCCATGAGGAGCCTTACTTTCGGCCACTTTGCAGTAAGAACCTCACCATTGAGGCCTTGCCAATAAGAACTTTACCAGTAAGAGCCTTACCGGTAAGGTGAATATTTTGTTCGGGCCCGGCAGTAAGACTCTTTGCCAGCAAGAACCTTGCCAGTAGGAGGCTAATGGATTGATTGATTGATTGATTGATTAATTCATAGACTGTCCCAGCCACTTTTACCAGTAGCTATGCAGCGGTACGGTTATAAATACCAGGTCAAGGCCGCCCACCTTCGGCCCTCAGGATTAAACTCCACCCCACCTTGAATGTCCTGCTGTCACAGTCCGTTCATATATCGAGTATCATCTTCCTGTCTACCTCTGGTGGGCAGCCTCTTCCTGGTTTGTATCTACAGCTATTGAAATCGTTCAGTGTCTCTGACTTGTCCGGCCCTTCCCAGCCTTCCTTTGCTTCTGTTTGACAGTAATCACTCGTCTACGCTGAGTATATGAGTACGGTGGATGGTACCGCCTTGAATTGCTTCAATAGGCCCGTCCTTATCATCATCTTTGCTGCTTGGACTGCTTTTGACGAGCTTCCGAGAATGCGTTTGATGTCAACGCATGGTTGTTTGCCTGCCCACATTTTGTGTCTTTCTTCTGTCCAGTGACGGCACTCCAGGAGGACATGCCGCACTGTCTGTGGGCCATAGCCGCAATCGCATTTGTCTGTGTCTGCTTTGTTGATACTGGCGAGATACGCCCGCAATCCGATTTTCCCGGTACGCATCTGCGTAATGACAGAGCTGATTGCTCTGTGTGTTCCGGCATGAAGGTCAAGGGTTGCTTTTCCTGGTTTGACGCCGAGCCTGTATAGCTCTCTACCATGCTTGGCCTTCTCCCAGGAAGCTTTCCACTCGACCTTCATGGTCCTGCGGATAATTGATTTTGTTGTCGCCATAAGGGTCCTGAGGGTTTCCGGTTCTGGTTCTTCTGGGTCGGGTTCAGCCGCTTCCTTTGCTGCTTGGTCTGCCGCTTCGTTTCCGGGCACTCCCACGTGTGCTGGGATCCAACGGAACTCGATGCTCCATCCAAGACTGCGGAGCTGGTCGAGGATTCGAACGGCCTCCTCCAGTATGTATTGACCTGACGGTGTCTTTGGGTTTCGGAGGGCTTGCATGGCGGCTTGATTGTCGGTGAAGATGGCACATTTCCGGATAGTCGCATGAGCAGTGTGCATTTCCAGTAGTATTTCCAATGCAAGAACCAGGCCCCTTAATTCCGCAGCGTACACAGCTGATGTAGCAGATGTGCCCATGTACTGTGTTCGTTTCGCGTCGCTGCCGTCTGGCCGTATCGCTGGGGCGACAGCGGCCGCTCCAACGTGACCATTGATGCCGCTCCCGTCCGTATAGATTCGGATCGTCTCCGTTCCTATTGCATCGTGTTCCTTGATTGCCTCCTCTGATGATGCGGCGATGTAGACTGAAGGCGGTGTCCACCATGGTGGCACGACGTGCGGGACGCGTTTCTCGAGCCGGTCCAGCTGTAGGTCGTACTTGCGCGCTAGCATGCTTGAAAGTTGGTCGAGAGGACTTTGCAGCTCGCTCCGAACCCCATCCCTGGACGTAGCCACGTCGACGTACGTGGGGCTGGTCCTGATGCGCATCGTGGTCTCAAGTGCTGTTTGTTCCAGCTGCTGTATTACAGGGAGCAGGTGCGCTTCAACGTCGACCGCAGCCCCTGCTGTTGTCCGGAATGCGCCTGTGATGGTCTGGGCTGCTCGTCTTTGGATCCTCTGCATTGCACTGATCATCGCACTCCCTCTTCCTGATCGTCCGTTGCCCGGTACATGCCATGCGGAACATCCGTACATCATCTGAGGCACAACCATGGCACGGTAGACTTGTCGAAGGTTGACTAATCCTGTGCCCCAAGTCGACGATGCTAACGCTGACAGAGCTGACAGCCTCTTCGTCGCTGCTGCTTCTATCTTCTCTCGGTGGGGACCCCACTGGAGTCTGGTGTCCAGTTGAACTCCAAGGTAACGGCAGGACCGTGAGGCTTTAATCGTGGCTTGCGGGAGGCGGAGAGCATGTGTAGTGTTAAGGTTAGGGTCTCTGGTGAAATGTACAAGCTCGTACTTTGCCGGGGCAAACTGCGACCCATGCTTCGATGCCCAGTCTTCAGCCTTCCGGTGAATGGACTTAAGGGTCTTGCAGTTACGAGGCGCTGTCGGGCCGATCGCTAGGATTGATGTATCATCAATATAGCCAACGGCTTCCGTTTCACATGCACTGTCCTCTCCTTGCTCCTGTACCTCCGTCTTGCACGCTTCAATGAGGTCGGCGTTGTAGAAGAGGTAGAGGATAGGGGAGATGCGTGAGCCCTGTGGGATACCGGTCTGGATTGCTGTTGAGGGGTCTGTATACTCCTGGAGCTTGAGGCTGGTGGATCGGTCGGTGAGAAATGAGCCGACCCAATTCACGATCTTCTGGCTGACGCGGCGTTTCCTCAGGTTATGCAGCAGTCTTTCCTTGCATACGTTGTCGTATGCTCCGGACACATCGAGGAGTAACAGGGACGCGACTTTACCCTCGGACCAAGCTCGATGTATGCGCTGGAGAAGGAAGTGCATGACGTGTTCCGTTGATGCGAGTTTCCGTCCTCCGGTATGACGACTGGGAAGAAGTCCACGAGTGTCCGCCAGGTAGGCCAAGCGGTTCGCCATGACGGCTTCCAAGGCTTTCCCCAGCGTGTTGAGGAGAGCAATTGGCCTGTATGCCTTCGGCTGGGCGTAGTCATCCTTGCCCGGCTTTCGGAGCACCACCGTGATGGCATCCCGGAAATGCGCTGGGCAGTAACCGAGCCGCAGGCATGCGTTGAAAAGTGTTTGAAGACGTGGGAGAATGATATCTAGTACTTCTTGGAGATTTCCATTGGTGATTCCGTCACCTCCTGGTGCTTTGTTAGGAGAGGCTCCGCGTATCGCTTTCTCTATCTCCGGTCCAGTGATGTCGGGGCATGCAATTGCCGGAGGATACTGGTAACCTTCAATATCGGAGAGGTCCGCTTTTGCTGGGGGCGGGAAAGGGCTTGACGAAGCACTTGAGCTTTCTCCTGTGGTTCGTGGGCGAGCTCCCCGTTCGGCTTCATTAGTGGAGGTGTGCACGCAGGTGTCGTGTTACCTCTATTTTTAGCCCACTTGACTAAGTTCCAGAGGCCCGATTGTGATGCAGATGCCTCCTCAACCCTCTGACGATGAGTGTTGCGCAGAAGCTTTTGAATGTGCCGACCCTTCTTGTTGCGTGCCTGTCTGTACGCTTCGTAGTCGTCCTCCTGCCTTGTTCGCTGCCACCTCCTTCGGAGCTGTTGGACCTCTGAACAGATATCTTGCACTCTTGGTCGAACCCTGCGATAGAGTGCGGGGAGGGTTTTGACCACGGGGTCGACAATTCGATGCCGGCTGTCAGTGCGCTGATGATCGAGGAGACATCTTCATCAACTTGTCGCTCATCGCTTAGTATACCAGTGTCATCTCCTTCAAGGTGTTCCTTGACCGTCTGTCGAAGAGTAATCGTGTTCGTCTTTGCCCAGAGCCGTTTTCTCGTAGGGGCGGCAGGTTTCCATCTCCAGTCGAGGGCCAGGGCTATCGGGAGGTGGTCCGAGTCGCAGTCCAGGTCTCTGTCAACCCTGCAGTGGACCAGACGGGACGCCAGGTCCTCCGAGGCAAAGGTTAGGTCAATTGTGGATTCTCCATCTTTCCATCGATGGGTTGATGTCCCTGGTACAGTAAAAAGTTGCAGATTGGCATGTTCGACGATCGAACAAAGTTGATTGGCGCTTGATCTGTCGTTCGTACGTCGAAGTACTGCCGACCAGAGAGGGTGATGCAAGTTGAAATCTCCGAGGATGACCACCTCTTCTGGCACCTCAATCTTGCCGATCGTCTCCTCAAGTGTAGAAAGCGTGTCGGTTCCCACTTCGTTGTATACGTTGATGATCTGAACCGCCTTTCCGGATCGGGTTTCGCGGATTCGCAATGATATGATGTCCTTGGAGATATATGACACACTCCACGTGGCGGCGTCAATATGCTTGTTGATGTAATAGCATACTCTCGTCCCACTGTCCGCGAGGTATGTCAAATGAAAGTGGGCTTTGAGCGGATGGTATGTTGTGTCGACAAATGGATTTTGCCAGGGCTCTTGGATAGCCAAGACGTCGTACTCGAGGATCTTGCGGTTTCGGAACAAGCTGGCAAGGACGACGTCTCGCGACTTCTGGACGTTGTACTGTAAAATGCGTAGCTCCCTACGTCCTATCATAGGGATGGCGCGACGGTGATGCTGTCTGTGAGATTGCTGCTCCTGGTCCTTCGGCCTCTGCTTCGAGTAGGGTTTATCTCCGTGCTGTCTCTTTGGACCCATCCCGGGGTGGGGATTTTGCGTTTCCCTGTTACGGCGGCAGGAACTGCTATCAGATTGTTCTGGGCATATACTATGCTGTAATTGATATGCTTTCGCAGGTCAGCTGCAAAGTTAACCTCCTTGCCGCAGTACATGCATGTCCTCATGCATGACGCGATGGTCAGTTCGGCATCCCGCGTCGGCCAGCTATCATAGATATCCTGGTGCTCCGGGCACCTGCATGCTCTGTATATGCTTCCCTGGATTGTCCGTGGGTTTGTTGCTGCCGAAGTGAGAGGTGAGGGCTCCGGTCCTGATTCGGTCTGCTCTGTGATGATGCCCAGCCAGTTATCGTTGGTGGAGGCGTCGAGTCCTTCTAGCCAGGTGTCTGCTTCCTGCATAGACAGTCCATCTAACCCCTCCAGCGGGTATGCCGATGTGTGAAGCTCGCCATCCTGCCGCAATCGAGGATCCAAGAAGGACTCGTCAACGCCCGCAAAGTCAATGTGTTCTGGCTGCTGGTTCAACTGTCTCTCTGCCTCGTCCCCAGCTGGCGGGGTAACCAGGATTTGAATTCCCGTTGCTCCTAATGTCCTTTGGGTACCGGTGGGTGGTAGGCGCTGCGCAGTGTCCTGGGGTTGGCTCCCGGCGGGCTCGGTGGCGGTGTTCGTGGTGAGTTCCTCCGATTGTGGGTCATTTCCTGCGACCAGAGGCTCGGGCGTATCCTGCCCCTCACGATCGCTGCTCGTGGACCGTGTACCTGATTGTGTGGGACCATCTTTCTGAGGGACGTGCCAGTAGATGCTGCGGGCATCCTTTGCTTGTTTTATGCGTTCTGTTTCTTTCTTTCTCGCTGGGCAGGCATTGCTCCAAGCAGTGTGACTGTCTTTGCAGACTGCGCATCGGGTAGTGAATCCCTCCATTCCCCTATGTCGACAGTGTTTAGTCTCGTGATGCTCCGCGCAATAGCCGCAAACTTGGGATGCGTTGCATTGAGTGGTGAAGTGGCCGTAATTGTAGCAACGGAAGCATTGCTTTATCCTGCAGGCGCGATCATATAGTTGACACTGGTGTATCTGGCCTTCCCAGGCCAGTCCGGCGTATATCGTGGCGTTTGCCATCCTTGGATCCGTAAATTCAACCACAATGGATGATGCTCGTTTGAGCATCCCTTCCTTTCTGAGCCATCCGACATATGATATCTTCGCATGAGGAATGACCGTGTGGTTGTCTGCGAGTATCTGTTCGATTGTCGCTCTTTGATCATTGACATTGAGTGAGTTGGTTGGGATGCCATGGACGATTACACCGTAGGTCGGCACAACCACTTCGGCGTGTTCGCCGAGGCCTCCGAGCCATCCTGAGTTCTCCTTCAGTTTGGCCGCCTCGGCGGTGGTGCTGGTGAATATCTGTATGTCGCCGCTCTTGAGCTGATATGCTGCAACCACCTTGACCAGTTTCGTCCCTGCGTTGTTCTGGATGGACGCTGTTACCTGCTGTCGTACCCACGCTGGCGAATGCGTTCGGTAGCGCTCTATGACGCCAGAGTTCTTGAGCTTGACGGTCACGGCTCGGTCTTTATACGCTGTGACTGCGGAGCCGGTTCGGGTCGGAGGAGCGTTGCCTGGAGTTGGTGGAGGGGGCAGAGACGCGCCTTTGGCCCGGGCTGCGACCTGGGCCCACGTTCCGGCCAAGGGTCGTCCTCCCCCGAAGTTTGTTGCGGTTGGGGCGGTCGTGCTCGATCCTACGGAGTTCTTAATGATGGTGACGTCATGTTGTATGTTCTGTGTGCATTTGGCGGCGTCTTTGACCTGCTGGAGGATCTCCCGCAGGGCTGGCTGTCTGAGGACTTTGCCAATCAGCACGAAGGTGGAGTCCAAGTATGTCTGTACAATGTTCCATGGCACCTGATTGTGTCTGCCTCTGTCTACGGCCTGCAGTTGGTTGCATACTTCCTTGAGGTATGTGGCGTGCTCGTTGATGTGTTCGGGGCCATTGTTGACCTGTGGCCACTTAGGCGCCATCACCACCAGTAGACGCGTTTTAAACGCGTTATCGGCATTAATGACCTAAGTAGATACAGGTCCACTGCAAAGAAAGCAAAATTTTACGCGTTTTCAAAAATGTGTTCTGAGCTTGGTGTGGTGTTTTTGCTAATGGATTGATTGATTCATTCATTCATTAAGAAGGGATGTTGAGATAGTGGATGTGTGTTAAGATCGAATTGGAGAGTATAGCGTACAGGTCTTTGTATTAACTTTGGCTACACAGTGGATTCAACCACCAAAGGCTGATCTCAGGCAAAGTGCCACGAAACGAGGACTAAGACCAAGTCCATCAATACCAGTCGTGGCTCAGACGTGACAGAGGCGAAGCTTTGCATGCTTTCGAGCCGAAGTTGCCTACCTAGAGCTTCCGGTCTCTGGGTCGAATATATTCTTTAGCGTATCTCCTTCTGTTTCCTCTCCTTGTACATTATCTCCATTTGTTGCACTTGACGCAGTTGGTTCTTGTGTTTCGTCTTCAGAGCCTCCTGTTCCGTTCCATCATCCTTTTCTGAACTGAGTCTTGCGCGACCCAGACGCCGTCGCAGAGTTCTCGTTTCCTTCTTGTGCTTTCGTTGTAGTGCCGGCCCCCTCTGCTTCTTATCCAAAGCCTTTCGCTCCTGATCTTGCTTCCCTTCAAGATCTAGTACATCCTGCTTCTGCCTTTCCCGTAGCAATCGCCTCCTCCGCACCTGGAATGACTCAAGATTAGATCTCTCCGTCGCTTGGCACTTTTTTTAAGTCCTTCCTCTCATCGCCAAATCGCCCATGTCTTGGAGTGGTTGGCGATGTGCGGACATCGAGGTATGGTCGGTTCAAAGCAGTGGTTGTACATATAGAGTTGACTTTTCCCTGTTTGACCTCTCTCCATTTCGTCTTCACACTGATTGAGCCAAATGTAGAAAGCCACGTCGCAGACTCATCTTCTGGCCATATCTGGTACCGCATCCTTGAAGCTCCACATACTGTTGGATGGACAGCCACAATCCTTTTAACGGCATGGTTTCCTACATGTCCCTTTACTATGGGTTCCTCAATCGCCTGGAAGCTAGTTGCTCCTGAGGGATGGAATCTCCCTGGTGGACGTGGCGTCAGAACGGTAACAAGATTCCCTTTGCTGATTCTGAACGCGAACAATGCGGAAGCCCCGTGGACATATTGAACCCATTGGTTGTGGCTCTTCTTCTTCTTAGGACAGGCAGGATCATCATTATTCATCAAGGGTCCCATAGCAGTTGTAAGGGTCTGCAGACCATTCCTGTCAGCCCACGCTTGCGCGGCATCCTGGTTCATGCCCGTCCATAGAACCTGCTGATCAGGACGAAGTGACGAGGAGAACTGCGCTTCTATCACCACCACCTCCTCGACGTTGAGATGCTTTTCGACGAAGGATCGGATGTTGGGAGGAGTCTTGGCATCCATGATATCCGCATGATTTGTACGGTGCAATGGAGTGACCCGATTCAATGTGAATCGTGGAGGTCACTTATGAACATCATTCGGGTGTCCGGCATCTAATGCGGGGTTGAGCCGCTGCTCACTGGTCGAGAGTCCGTACAAAGCTTAAACCAAGGCAGCATTCCATCGCCTCCGATGGATAGCCGCTAACCAAAAAACAGCAGCCAAACAGAGGAAGAAACAAAATCAAGTCCAGTGGCTCGGTGATGACTCCACTGCGACCTAGGGACGATGATCGGGCAGCAAGGCAGGGCAGGCCATGAAGCTAGTCCTTGGCTGCCCCAGCACCTCATATAAGGAAACAGAGCTATGAGTATGATCCAATATCCGATATTTCAACCGGAGCTTCAGAACATCCTAAACATCATCGTCAATTGCATCTCACCATGTCGCCGAGCATTTTCGAGGAATCTGCTGCTCTTCAAGCAACGACACAAGGAATGACTTAACATGGCCTGATATTTGAGCTCTAGCAAGCTTACTCTAGCTTCAGCAAATATAGGCATATTATTTCAGGGGTACAGACCCGAAGTGATAACATATAGCGAGGCAAGGGACATGCGTGCTTGTGTCATTGCCGAATCGTCACATTCTCCAGATTCGTCGTTTTAAGTATCGCATTTTACTGGAAGTGGAACCAGGTTATCCAGACTGGGGATTCAAAGAGGCACTAGAACGCGTGGTCCGCGAAACACAGAAGTTATTGGGGGACTGAAAAATGATCGTTTAGAGTATTACACAAGATTCGGCATGTCACGCAGCCTTCCTGAAAGCATGTCATTGCACGGCAACCGTAGAAGCTCGCAGATGACCACCACCTCTGACTCCAACAAGTGGGGTGGAGTAGTGTTTAGCAGTGCCAATTTGCTGTTTTGCTTCTGACAACGCCGCTCGCCAACCCAGCTTATCACCTCCCTGATCCTTTCCAGCCACACCTCAGATCATGGCCTTCAATCTGCAAAACTACCGCTGCCCTTTACTGGGTTTCGCGTTGAGGTGCACGGTGATTACCATAACCACCGGAAATCGACGTTCAATCGCAAGGGTGACACGGTAGCGCGCAATCCTGATCGTATGGGTGATCGACAAGCTACTGGTGAAGGACTGGAAGGTCCGTCAGAGGAACCTCTGTGTGGTGCCATTGACCAATCAGGAGAGACAGTCCCACGTAAACAATACCATACAGCCGCGGTTGTCGTACTAATCCACTAGGACCCGATATAAAGAATCCAGTAGCACATCGCTATTGCTAGATTCGGATGAAAGCATCAACGACTGAGCTAGGTAGTTTGCGGTCTTCCTGAGCCCCCAGATGCAGACGGTGCATATCAGGACACGCTCGTGCTGTTCTCTCAAAACAGGTCGTTCCATATGGACTTGACAATTTGCTCCAATTATGTTCCGTAAACCTCAAGTAGGCGCGCTTCGCGGACGAGTCATGCGATAGCAAGGCTGAACTTGCTGCCCTCTTCCTTCACTGTTGGTCTCTGAACGTGTTTGGGAAATTGTTGTCTGCGCATGTAGTAAAAGATTGAACTGGTCAATGATCTTGAGGGTTACCAAGGGATCGTCCAATGCTCGGATACACACGAACGCTAGTGTCGCCTCACTGGACGATCGCGATTGGATGATATTGAGAAGCCTCCGTAGTTGGCTATTCTCTTGCGGTATTGTTTCGAATCTTTGCTGCAATGCTGTTTGATGCGTTTCTTCCTGCAGGGCGCGGTAACTTGAGCATTGTTGGCATGTTGGTCTCTGCCTGTTACACATAGCCATCGTAAATCGGTAAGTCTTCGTTCTGGTGACAGAAACAGCGCTGCGAAATAAAGGGGAAGGTTGAATTTGTCGAGCGAGTGTGAGAGTATATTCCTCAAGTTCCTGGGTGGGGAACTTAAGAGATATGGATGAAGTCAATGGGTGATGATGGCAGGATAAATGCCTTTGCAAATTATCGGTGACTAAGCAACTATTTTGAGAGATCACAGAGCTGATATCATTAATTCGCCACTTACTTCAGTGTGACGTAATGCTATTCCCAGGCAGCCAACCATTCGGCTGTTCAAAACCCGAAGCCTGTAACATCCGTCCCTACATCGCGAGCCACCCTCCGTGCCGAGCCAAAATGCAGGTACTTTGCCTTCAAAAGGATTCCACTGCCGCACACATATTCTAAACTCATTGCTTCTACTTGAATTCCATTGAATGGTTTCGCATCTGATCTCATGGGAATTCTGAAGTAAAAATATTATTGGCGTCGAGCGTAGGATCCGACAGTACTTCATCGTGACCGCAAATCATCCGAGAATCGCCTTCGCGACAGATGCTGCCGCCATGACTAACTCTCCTCTTTTTTCTTCTACAGACCTCACACGCCGCAGGGACACCAACGCCATTGCGTTTATGCAACGGTGGTGTCTGGCCTATGGGATAGGCGTCCTGGTTCGCGTCACTTCTATCTACAGAAGTGGCGGCAGCCAACGGCTAAACCGCCGTTCCATAACTCAGCCATGACGATTAATGCAGACTTGGCATGGGTGGACCTGGTTTCGGAAACCTGGGGACTTGGAATTCGCGCTGCGTAGACAAAAGTTCACTTGGGAGAAAGATGGGGGAGTTATCTATATGAATGGAAAGAGGCGATGACGGTTCGTTCAAGTGCAGGATTCGCATCGACGCCGCATGGACTGACCATGCCGGCGGCTGGCCGCGTCCATCCACAACATGACCATACCCGTACCTGAACATAGAGAGTACAGCAGATATACCGACCACCATCATAATCTGAAACAACGTCCCTCGGGGTATAATTCATTATAGGTCAAATAAACTGGTATAATCTCGCAGCATCGCATTCTCCTCGAACTGAGCCGCA
Organism: Sarocladium kiliense; assembly: GCA_030734395.1. Taxonomy (NCBI): domain Eukaryota; kingdom Fungi; phylum Ascomycota; class Sordariomycetes; order Hypocreales; family Sarocladiaceae; genus Sarocladium; species Sarocladium kiliense. The sequence continues at coordinate 36,623 of JAUZTG010000031.1, read as the reverse complement.
TGTGCCTCCACCGTGGCGGAATCTGGAGCCAGCAAAGCCTGTTCCAAGTCGGCAATAAAGGGTGCCCGAATCATCTCATCTGCGTCACCATCCGCCTGAGGCGCCGTTCGCCGTAAGTCTTGGAGCACTCGTCTCGCTACTGGCCCCGTAATGACGCCGTTCTGCATGCCCATCGATAAGAGCGCTCGGACAATGGCCTCTGTGACACGGAACGACTGACGCATGTCCGCGTAGCTGTACAGACAAATAAGGAAGTACGTGAGCCGGTCCTCGGCTGTCGAATGCAACATTGCGTTTGCTGTGTAGAGAAGCGACGTTTGCCAGATAATTGTGTAATGTGACGATGCGTACTTGGATCGATAGGTGACTATTAGTCGCTTCAGTTGCTCCACGCTGGCGGCGTACGCGGCATCAGGGGTGTTCAGTGGCGGCGCGAAGGTGCGAAGGCGGTGCTTTCGAGGGACATCTCCTTGTAAAAATGGCCGAAATATATCCAGAATGGCCGAGTGCAGCCACAAGCTATTCCCCCACGTCAGTTGGCTGATACGTTTGAATTAACCTCGAGACAACTTACTGTAAGATGACCACATAATGTGGATTACTGCCAGACCGTGCCAGTGTCAGAGGCAACTCATCAGTCCACGCCAGCAGCTCACGAAATTTGAACTCTGCAAACTGCAATGTTAGAGGCTGTCGCTCAGATTGGCCGTTCGCAGAGTAATAAACCGCGGCAACATCATACATGATGCGCCAAAAATGACATAACGCCACGAATGTATCGCCAGTGTGTGATACACTGGGAAGTTGGCCGCCCATCTGCATCTCAAGCCGCGTGTGATCTTCATCGGTCCTGCTCTGTCTCTCTGAGTCAGGAACGTCAAGGACTGGGGGGTGCTGTAGGTTTGGCACGTTCTGTTGGCGGTAGAACAAGGTCATTAGTCTATGGTGGCGAAAAAGGTTAGCAAGGCTTCTCCTGTTCGGAAGAGCAGATCTTTGAGTACTAACACAATCCAGTTGAAGACACCCCAGCTCGGATACGCCAGAGCCTTCGCTTCAGTCGGGGTAAGTCGTGCCTTTACAGCCTCAGCTGTGGCTTCTGGAACACCGAACAAGCCTAGCTGCACACCAATCTCAGCGGCCTCTGACAAATGACGAATAACAGCATGATCCTTGCCTTGAACAAGATGCCCAAGGCTCAAGAACATTGCAGCAACCATAGTTGTTGATTGTGGCGATTCAAGTTCAAGGGTCAGCTGCCTTTCCGCTTCCATCCTGAACAACTCGGTTTTTGAGTTGGCAACTATTTCGATGGAGGAGTACATTTGCTTTCACAGACGTCAACTTCCTCTCTTCAGACATCGCGGTGGTTGTCACAGCAAACTAACACAACACCAGTACAGCAGCGCATTGACCATTGCAGAGCTGCAGTAGCCCGCAGTTTCGTCAACTGAGACCAGGTCTTTCAGAAAGAGCCCCCGATGAAATGGTGCCAAGAGCTTGTGGTCGGTAGCCAGATACAGTGAGATGGCTCTGGAGGCGAAATCATTGGAAACATCAATCACTGTCCATCGTCCAATGCTGAGACCCTCCAGTTCGGGATCAAGGTCCGGTATTTCGGGTTGTGGTAACGAGAGACTAAACGCCAGATCAATGAGTACTCATTATTATAACTTTCTGTAAAGGATCCTAGATCTTACCTTTCAGGACCAACGCCGTTTGGATAGTTCTCTCTTCCGTATGATCGGCTGTTAGCAAGCTATGAGCAGCAGTGCACTTCTGAGGACCAACCGATTTCTCGACCTTCTTGAATTATCGCTATCTCCTGACTGCTGCTTAGCCCGGGTGGATGAAAGAAGCTCCTTGAGAAGCTCTTCGGCTGCTTCAGGACCGATGCCTGGATCGCCAGGGTAGGTAAACGGGTGCCGTGCAGTAAGCTCGCGAGTGAACGAAGATGGTCCTCCTGCCAAGCCAAGACTCGAGTCGACCTGTTGTCCGGCCACGTCGGCAGCCTGCCGAATCGTGTTCATGATGTCTGTGGAATCATGGTGACCGGCCACAGACGAAAGGGTCGCAGTGGCCTGGGCTGGTGTCAATGTGTTCAGCAGCCGGACAGCCTCGAGAAGCATGTCACTATTCCTCGATCCCTTCACGTTAGGGTCCTCGTAAATGCACTCGTGGCCCTTTCTCATACAGGATCTGCAAGCCGGTTTGCCGCCATCGCACTTGATCACATAGGTCCTGTCAGCGCTTTCACAAGAATAGCTTTGACAATAAGGATCTCCCTACAATATTTACTAGATATGGCAGGGACACTGAACCGCCACAAACTCACGCGTGTCTTTTTGAGGCGACAAAAGTTACAAGCGATGGGGACGCCAATCCTCGGCCGCTTGGATAGAGTCGATGTCGAGTCGCAGATATGGGGCCGGGAGTCGTCCAGCTCTGACGTCGGAGCTGGCAAAAGGCGCGTGAGTGTCTTTTGCGGCTTGTCAGGTCGATTCTGGGAGTTGGCAGGTGTCATATCGTTTTATTCTCAGGGCACTCGAGTACATGTATGAGGGAGATACGTGCGGCACATTGTGCCAGCACTCGAGACAGCCTTCAAGGCGAGGTGCGTCACTCCGTTGGGCTGTGTGGATCAAGCCGACAGGGACGCGGTTCCGCCTTTCTCAGGTCCTAAGGACCAGGAAAAGCCCATGGCTGGCGCGAGAAACTTCTGAGGACAGAATGAGTGTTTTACAACCTGCATAGCACATTTTCGCAATGCGTAACAGGGCAAACCCTGAGGAGGAGGATGGGAGTTGTGACGGAGGAGGATGCCCTGGTGGCGGATGTAGGTCCGAGCATTGTGATTGGTGGAACCAGCAGTCAGAACACAATCGAGGTTTACGCCGGGGGGCCACGCCGACCGACAACGCCCTCTACCGAAACTGCATTCTATGAACACGGCACATTGGTCCAGTCGCAAGGACTCTCGGTCCAGCGGTGCCTCCCTCCTACGAGCTGCTTATGTGATGTTGGAGTGCAAGGAACTCAGCTGGATCCTCGCTAGCTGACACCTGCTCCTGTGCAGTACGACGGAAATGTATGTCACCCCTTGGGGATTCATTTGACACTCCAACGATGGTGCTTTGAACTTGATCCTTAAACATTCATCGTGTCCTCTATGCCTAAAACGACTATCACATGGAACATGGTCCTTCCCATGGATCGACTGCCGATCATGACTATGGGATCTCTGTGGCGAACTTCATGTTCATGCATGACATGCTTGTCTCGGCATTCGACATCAATGATGCGAAGCAAATGCTGCAGCGTGAACTTCAATCCCTCCTACCATCCCATCAAGCTTTCTGGGTTCCCAGCCCAAAAGCTGCCGTGCTCGTCCCTAGGATCCTTTCAATGACGGACTCATCGCCTCCGCAAACCCATTCCCGCCTGGTCCAACCAACTTCACGCCGCCCTTCGCCCCCCGAACCATGGGGAAGCCCGGCCAAAGCCAAAGACGATCCGACAGTACTCCGCGCTAGGCGTTTCCCACTGAAGCCAACAATTGAGAGCCACGAGGAACGGCTTGTCCCTGTATTCACCGACTCGCTTTGGAACAACTACGAACCCAGATATCGGGTCAAACTTGGCTACTCATTCGGCATGGTCCCCCCTCGCGATTCTCGCCATCTCCGTGTGGTCGGTACAATTACTGGACCTAGCATCGATGAGCAAGTACAGCGCTTTCGTCAGCTATGCCATCCCAACATTGTCAAGGCCGTGGAGATATATACTAGCTTTCACCAGGGTGACAATTTTCTCGTTTCAGAGTTCATGGCGACGTCTCTGTGGCATGTTTGCCGGGCGCCGATGTACCCTAACGAGCAACAGTTCAGCTCCTCCCTCTCCGGCGAAAACTTTCTCTTAGAGAAGAACCTGGTCCACGAGCAGCTGTCTGCTGCGAATATCTTGGTGAATCATGCAGGTGAAGTCAAAATCTCCGATATCGAAAGCTGCCGACGAGATGGTGATGGCAGGAAACTCGTAGAGTCGTTCAGTCGTTTGATGATGAAGCCGATGGACAAGGAGAAATCGGAATCTGCGACCATTGGTTTGTCTCATCCCGATCGTTGGTCACACAAAGCCATCGATATGTTCACTACAGCCGTCTAGAAGCCCGGTGTCAAAGCCTTGCTTGACCACAAGTTTTTGTGAGAGCGACAGCAGACGGACCTGATATGGTTTGTCTAGTTAGTGCAAATTTCTGCAAAGCATGACAGAGACTAGATGCGCAAAAGGGATCGAATGAGTTCGTCGTCTAGATAGGAGATGGGCCGCGTTCTTCTAAATGGTACCCGGTGCTTGGGGGTCGGCGATGCAAACTTACTGGGTCATTTGTCAAACTGCCCGGGGATGAGTTCGCACAAGAGCCTTCAAATGCTGTGGAGGGGTGATGTCGGTCAATGAGACTCGAGTGATTGGGAACAGCTTGCCCCATAACCCTCTTATCATCGGTGGGTGTTACTACTTTCTACTCCGCATGGCTATTGAACGGGACTAACCTCCTGACGATGCCCTAGAAGGCGCTGGCTGTGGGCGGTTGAGACCAGGCTCCTTCCGACCTCTGGTGAATACCCTATTGCTCCCGCTAGGCACTCAGGGACTTGGCTCAACGCCAAACTTGCAAGTTGCTACTATTCTCGAAATCCATCCAGGCAAGGGCTACCTGCCAAGGTCTTTCCGGCGTTCATTCGCTCTCCCTCTTCAGATCTTATGTGGCCTTACAGCAAGCAGATTTTGCGGCCATGGAAAAACAACCTTGGTCCGAGGACATCCATCGAAGAAGCACATCCCGAGCAGCCAATTTTCGATACGGAGGTGAGGTATGTGAGTATTGCCGGACGGTTGCTCAAGTTCCACCAGTAGTGACACATGCCGGTCAATGTCGTTGGCGTCACGGGTTAGTGAACAGAGATCGCCTTGCCGCGCTGATGTAAAGGCAAAATTTGGTGACAGATAATGCGCTCTTTTGAAACACTCACTATCATCCACGAAGATCGCATTGTAGGATGCGGATTGCCCTGTCGGGTCCCAGATGCTGCCAAGCCTCAACTTCCGACGATCTCGTATCGCATTGGCCAGTTCAGCAGCCATAGTGTGCAAGTACATCTCTTTGAATGATTCGTAGCCCCACCGTGCCATGGCGTCCGTGGCCAGATACCCCTCCAACCGGCTGGCGAGCCACATGTGGCCCACTTTCCGAAGGCAATGAACGAGTCGCAGCAGCCGCCTCCGTTGAACCAAGCTCAGCCGTTCTCTCGCGCTCCTTGTCCGAGGCAGTTTGCGCCGAGGGATCCATGGATCGATGACACGGCCCAGCTTCCAAAGATGACCGCTTGTTACAACGCCGCCCGGCGTTAACTGTACGTCAACCAGCCGACAGCCCTTATTGAATGTCAGCCGTCGATCGCGGTGCTCTGGTGCATAAAAGTCTTGAAACATCATGAGGTCGAGAAACTCCGATGTTGTCTTTTCTGTAACTGAGTTTATATCGTTTCTGCCATTGTCCAGGATCTCGCCATTGAGGAGACACATGGCTAGGATCGATAAGCTGAGACTTTGTCGGCTGATCTCACCGGACTTGAGCCTTATGGGGAACTGGCAGCAGTTTGCTATGATAGCAAGCCTATCCCATGGTTGAGACACTTCTCGCGTTTCGATATCGGAGATCAACCTTGGGGTCATGGAGCTTGAGCAATCCAGCATGAGGGTGTATCGTCCTGCCGTACGCAGTACGCTTTCGAGTTTTCCCTCGTCCGACGATGTCAGCCATGTGGCTTCTCTGAGCGTAAGACATAATTTCGTCGCCTCTATTGAGAGCGTGACAGATGCGATACACAGCTCGCCGGGTACCTTCCCAAACACTTTATACCGGAGCTTTCGCCGCTCTAAGAAGTGGTCATGGTGGATCATCAACAATATCCGTGTTGCTCCACGGTAGTTCTCCTGAAAGGGGCCAAGCACGACGCCACCAGACGTCCTGTGTGAAGTCGCTCAGCAGTAGCAAAGCTCCCCGCGCCGTATCAACACTAGTCGATGCTGATAGTTTGAACATGTAGTCGACAAGGGTGCCGGAGAGGATCTTCGCGAGAAGGTGTAGTTCGACTGTATTCTTGAGCTTCCGCCCTAGAAGCGCAACAGGATGCTCGCTCAATTGGTACACAAGGTCTATGGCTTGGATCGCGTCCTGTTTCTCTAGACAATTGGTGTGTCGGACGCAAGGATCAACTCCGCAATGATCTTGGCGAATCCAGTGCATGTCGATCCAGAGATAGCCAACATCGGCGTGGCGCATGTACTTCAAGACGCGATCAAGGACGCAGTTGCGGACTTTTGAGCGTATGAGCGACTTGCTGTCCCAATCCTCAACAGAATAGTCGCCACTGTTGGGGTCTTCATCCACTGACGCTTTCCAGGTGTACGACAGTGCGACATACTGGCGCTGACGAAACGCATTAATTGTGCGACGATGTAGCTTTGAGCCTCTGGGCTCAAGGCATTGAAGCTTATCACGAAAGAGCGATACTTCGAGTTTTGCACCTGGTTGTTCTGAGCGCTAATGGCCACGAGCTGCGACACGATCGATGTGCGACGACCCCAGCTGATCTGCTGAAGAGACTGATCCTTGTAATCGTGGCTTTTAAAATCAGGTGCCATGGTAGTCGGAGGATAATTATGACATTCGCGGTAGTATTTGTGCCGCCCCAGGAAGCTTGCGTTAGACGCTGTGGCAAAGCGATCGGACTGAGTGCGAAGACATGAATGGTTACAACCGCGTATCTCACTTTAGCTGTAACATCGGGGTTAACAGGCGGTAATTGATAGAGCCGATAGAAACCCCGATTATGATTTGAGAATAATGACATTCGGACGTAACTGCGACTTATTTCCCTTGCGCAAGCCGCCGTCGTACATCCACGGCATCTAGCCAGCTAGGTTCGGTCATCGATGAGAATTACAAGTCAAGGTCGCGTGCGTGTATATGCACTTTTTTCACCGGAAGAGGGGAGAACGGCAGAGGGGGGAAGCATTATCCAGACCATCTTGACTTCCCAGCCTGTGTTGGTTGCATATGCTGGAGGCCATCCGCTTTAAGCCACGCGCATGTGAGCCTGACGCATGCCACCATCCAAGAGTCAGCACGTAATTAATGCCCAAGCAGTTGGACAAGATGATAGCCAGGCCGGAATATAGCATTTTACTGGTGCCTAATAGCCTCCTAAGGCCCTCTCGTCTTATAAAGCGTTCCTCCCAGGTTTCGATGTTACTATTCTCGATGTCCTCCAAAGGGAAAGGGCTACTGGTCAGGTGTTCAACGTCTTGGCTGGAGGCTAGCCCGTCATCATGGATTGGTCTTTAATCGGGAGACCGGAATGCAGTTTGATATCCGGGAACTAACCCATCATTGCTGCCGTCAGACCAGATATCAATCCGTTAGTCAGAGCATACCAATCGAGTCGGATCGGATCATAGAGCCTCCTAGACCAATCACTGTCGAGTCAGAGAGATAACCAGTGAGTGACCCCTTGATAGGGTCAGGAATGAGGGCCCCGATCTATTTTTTAGCAGGGACAGTTTCGTCCCCCAGTCGGTCAAGTGCAAGAGTTTGGGGAATCGAGAGCATGACCGAGCGCCCGAGGATCAGCACAGTTCTAAGCGCAGACGCACATAACCTAGACTTTAACAGCACCGATTCGTAAATAAATAAATACTATGCGAGAACTTGATGCATTATCCATCAAATTTGCCAGATTCCCTTTAGCCCAACAACGAAATGCGTCTGATCCCGCCCTCCCGTCCTCTCCATCTGTATGCTCTATGTTTCCGTATGACTTCAGACTTGTCAACCTTTCTTCACGAGAGTGGCCGTGCAGGTGCCGAGTACTCAATTATATTGAACCTTATTCCACTTCATCACATAGAACATGTTATTCCCCTTATTTTAGCAAAGGGGATGAAGCAAGGCAGGTAAGGAAGTCAGCGAGTGTGAGCGAGCGAGCCAGTGAGTCAACAACCGACCGGACCAGTGATAGAGATACCCGGGACCATAGAGTTTCAAGAGGCAGGGCCGGCGAGCATTTATTGACGGCAGGCAGTCGCGGACCAGGGTGGAGGTAAAGGAAAGGGGCCCGAGCTATGAATCATGGCACGAGAATTGGTGCTACAGGGCAACCATGTTCCGAAGAATTTTGGTGGCCATCAAGCGGAGAGGTGGTCCACCTGGAGGCACTCTGGAACATCTCGATGTAACATCATTATCGAGACCTTAATTCTATTTGAAAGATAGGAATCTTATTCACAATTAATGACATGAGAGAAGCGATTTATATTGGATCGATAGCATTAATATGCATGTAGGTGCCGTTCCTTCTCATTGTAATTATTGAGCTAGAAGTTGACTCGGCCCCGGACCACGGAGGGATGTTCAGATGCGTCAAGCTCTGGGAAGCCCAATGAATCACACTTGTTACATATCATGTAGTTTACTTCCACATTTCCCATGGTGGAATCCAGCTCCTGCAGTTTCCTCCCCACCCGTTGCAGCTTCTCTTCTGTCATGGTTCTGCAACATCCCCAAGAGTTTCAGTACGATGTCAAAGCCCAAGTTTATGCACTGCCGCTGTTGTGATAATGTGCTTGCGTTGGTTTCAGCATCGGTGCCTAACGTGACATGTGGTGACTCGGTGCCCGCTCCTTTGGGGTTCGTCGTGTTATGTTTGGATTCGTCGTCACTAGTAGTGATTGAAGAGACGCGTCGTTTTCTGCCTCGCGCTACGGTCTCTCCGGGATCACCCCCGGCGTCTAGAACATCGAGTAAAATGCCCATACGTCGACCAGGAAACTTTTGTGCGCTCAAGTCAGTACCTATACACAGGTTGGTACTACGAAGCGCAGCCTGAGAAGCGCCCAGTGTCGGGAGAGAATGCTACAAACCAGCAAGATTCCGAACAGTCCATGGAATCGCAGCCAACAAAAATCAAGAAGATTCACGGTCACAATTCTCTCTCGCCCAAGTTGGTACGTTACAGAAGGTACCAGGTTCGTGATGAGCCCCATCATGTCCACATCTCGTGCACCAGGGAATTGTCGTCGAGCTGCCCCCCTTCTCACTGACTGTAGTCTCTGCCGCGTCCAGATCTCCGAATACTGTGCACGGGGTACCAGGGTCTTGTTCATCCGAGCGCCCATCCCAGGAGGAAGAAGTTGAGACAGGCATGCGGTTCGAAGTATGGATGGCCCGTTGAAACTCGATCGCCACGCACCAGGCACCAAGGTAAGCCAAGTCCACCGTTGTGGTCAGGTCTGGAGGAAGAGAAAATCCCATTTCCCATGACGCCTCCACAATCATCCACAGCGCTACTGAGATACCCGATTTCTCAGGACATGTCGTGAGGTCGGGGAAGCGACATGCGCAAATACGCCTGAGAACTCGGGTGAGGAGGCGCAGGTTCCAGGGTCCGGAAGGAGTGACCGTGACATTTACTAGGTGACCCCCTGCAACTTTCCTGTTCGCAATGAGCGCGTCAAGGTCAGGGATTGCAACCATGTCGGATGGCCTAGACTCGGAAAAAAATGAACGAGGGCAAAACGAGGGCAAAAGAATGATGAGGAATCCGTTGATGACTTCGTCTTCACTGGGCTATGGAGCGCGCTTCCACGACCAAATAGCCAACCATCCAACGGCGTGCCCGTGGCCTGAGGGCCTCGAGAACTGGCGGTAACCAGGCGAACTCCTCCTCGACCTTCCAGAACAGGCTGCCTCCCTGGGCGCGAGCCAGTTCATTCGTATCTCAAATGATCCATTTTCGGCCGATATTGGCAGCCTTCAATGACAGGGGGTAGATCTAGGTGCTGTTGCTGGCGCGTTGTGTTTAGGCCATATCCGACCCCACGGTCCTTTACGTCCAGTAGTGGATCATGGGGCTAGATAGGCACGACCTCTGTGAGAGTCTCGTATCCCAATCAATCAGATTCATTCTATGATCAACTCTAGATACAGGACGTAGCGCAAGGAGCGGAAAGAGGAGCAAGATTCGCCTCTCCTTGCATTTCATGAAGGTCTGATGTCGTTGTCATCCTGGCACGTGAGCCTCCAGCGCTTGGCCCGTGACAAACGAGGGGGGATGGGTCGCAGAGTCGAGAGGACAGGAGCATCACAGGAAACTGACGGGGGACCCCTTGGGTACCCGAAAATTCCCACTTTTTTTGTTCAAAGGCCATTTATGGATGTATGTTAGAGGGCAGCATGCAACGGCCACTTGTGGATGTATGTTAGTTAATTTGGTGATCTGAGTAGGCACACTGTGTTGGCCAGATATGGGGCGGACTTCAATGGGTTCCGGATTACTTTACGGATTGTTGTAAGCGGACTCTGGTGTCGGTCTGCTCCGTACAGTGGCACGGAACACGTTCTCAGTCTTCCCAGAGCTTTGACCCGTGACAGTTGACCTGATCACAATTTTCGGGCCAAATTTGTACGTGCTCGGTGAAGGTTGAATATGCGCCCAGTGCTCTACAGAAGGTCGGAGGCGCCTTGGCCGGGGACTCTGAGTACAGGAAAGTCCATTCTCGTCGCTTCGTGGATCATTGACAACATTACGAGTTGCTCAGTTGCGATCACACACATTTGCTGCATGACAAGCCGAAGGCCATTTCTGTAAGTTCCATGAACCCGGTGGATCCCACGATTTGCCTAGTGGGAATCACAATTCCTGGATGGCAAGCCGAACATCCACTTCTGTACCTTCAGTCAAGCCAGTGGATCCCGCCACGAGAGCAGCAATGTCCAGAACCCGACGTAGCTCGTCGTGCGTCAAACAGAAGGGAGAGCAAAAGCGGTAGCATACAGGACTTATAAATGCGGAAGCGTTCCTCAGAGATCAGTGTACTTGCACACAGGCAACTATCGTTTCTTAAGTCTTTTCAGCCGACCACTTCATTCCCTACGTTCTGTCGTACAGAAATGACCCTGACCATGATCACAGAGAGTGGCGAGCAACCGGCAAGCAGAAAGGTAGCAGAACTCGTACGGAGGGAAGTTCTTGCTATGGAGAGAAGGGCAAGTGAGCTCGGAAAGAAAGCACAGCTTGTGAGCCTCTACGTCTACGAACAACAGCCGAGCGGCGAGCTATGTGTATCGGGCTATGTTCCAACCGGAAGGGAGATTCCAGAAACATTCAAAGCAGTTGTGAGTCTTGTGAAATCCTGGACTTTGCACAAGCTTACGGCCGTCTAGATGTCCAAAGTCAAGTTATTCGAAGGGCGTCAGCAACAGAACCTTGAGGCTGCGGACGCTTTGCTGCCAGCCTCTGCTTCTCAACGACCTATTCCCCAAAGCAACTCGGACGAAGCCTGAAGCCCGCCGGTCGAACAACATGGAACTGAGGAAGGTGAAATGATGCATCAAATCTGTGGCCGGTGTAAGGCATTGTGCGTACTCAGAGTCGATCTCTTATCTACCCCGGATAGTACTCTACATCACTCGTGAAGCCGCCAATTGGGCTACAAATACCCTCACGCAAAAGCGTGGTGGGTGTAGTCAAATACACCAAACATGTCCACAATCAGCAATTCATCTTTTCGTGTGACAGGTCTCAGACAAGTCATGACATTAACACAAGTCCTTTCGAATGGCATCTTCCATGCCGGTCATATTGACGCTTCGGAAGAACGTAGGCTGCTCAAGAGAGCAAGGCTGAGGACCTGAACAGGATTATCTTGGCGAACAAAGTAGGAATCATCACTGGCTGCATGTCACGTCTTCGTTATTACTTTCGGTCCGTACACAGTCGTCCAAGAGCTATCGAGAGACCCAGTTACAGGGACTCTGGCTCCAAATGTTCGTCTAAAAGAGCCCACATAAACACCAATCTCCCATACACCATTGCAAGTCCTGAGGGGCCCCAGTTCCTTCGCACTGTAAATCTTAGTTTCTCCGTCGTATGAGAATTGAAGCATTGCAGCTGCTTCGTACCAAGTCCACAACTACAACTAGCTGACCAATCTGGGTTGGCATTTTTTATTGCTCTACTCAACCATCCACTACTACAAGATGTATATGATAGCTCATTGCTCAATTCGCCAGCTGTGTCCAACGTTGAGTATCAATCCATCAGCAAAACCGGAATTGGTTGGTGGGGGGGGGAACAGAAGGGAGAGCAAAAGCGGTAGCATACAGGACTTATAAATGCGGAAGCGTTCCTCAGAGATCAATGTACTTGCACACAGGCAACTATCGTTTCTTAAGTCTTTTCGGCCGACCACTTCATTCCATACGTTCTGTCGTACAGAAATGACCCTGACCATGATCACAGAGAGTGGTGAGCAACCGGCAAACAGAAAGGTAGCAGAACTCGTACGGAGGGAAGTTCTTGCTATGGAGAGAAGGGCAAGTGAGCTCAGAAAGAAAGCACAGCTTGTGAGCCTCTACGTCTACGAACAACAGCCGAGCGGCGAGCTATGTGTATCGGGCTATGTTCCAACCGGAAGGGAGATCCCAGAAACATTCAAAGCAGTTGTGAGTCTTGTGAATTCCTGGACTTTGCACAAGCTTACGGCCGTCTAGATGTCCAAAGTCAAGTTATTCGAAGGGCGTCAGCAACAGAACCTTGACGCTGCGGACGCTTTGTTGCCAGCCTCTGCTTCTCAACGACCTATTCCTCAAAGCAACTCGGACGAAGCCTGAAGCCCGCCGGTCGAACAACATGGAACTGAGGAAGGTGAAATGATGCATCAAATCTGTGGCCGGTGTAAGGCATTGTGCGTACTCAGAGTCGATCCCTTATCTACCCCGGATAGTACTCTACATCACTCGTGAAGCCGCCAATTGGGCTACAAATACCCTCACCCAAAACCGTGGTGGGTGTAGTCAAATACACCAAACATGTCCACAATCAGCAATTCATCTTTTCGTGTGACAGGTCTCAGACAAGTCATGACATTAACACAAGTCCTTTCGAATGGCATCTTCCATGCCGGTCATATTGACGCTTCGGAAGAACGTAGGCTGCTCAAGAGAGCAAGGCTGAGGATCTGAACAGGATTATCTTGGCGAACAAAGTAGGAATCATCACTGGCTGCATGTCACGTCTTCGTTATTACTTTCGGTCCGTACACAGTCGTCCAAGAGCTATCGAGAGACCCAGTTACAGGGACTCTGGCTCCAAATGTTCGTCTAAAAGAGCCCACATAAACACCAATCTCCCATACACCATTGCAAGTCCTGAGGGGCCCCAGTTCCTTCGCACTGTAAATCTTAGTTTCTCCGTCGTATGAGAATTGAAGCATTGCAGCTGCTTCGTACCAAGTCCACAACTACAACTAGCTGACCAATCTGGGTTGGCATTTTTTATTGCTCTACTCAACCATCCACTACTACAAGATGTATATGATAGCTCATTGCTCAATTCGCCAGCTGTGTCCAACGTTGAGTATCAATCCATCAGCAAAACCGGAATTGGTTGGTGTATCTAGCCGTTATTCTATTCAGCCAGTTATTCGCAACTCCAGCTTCACTTGCAGCCCACCTCCCCACCATCCCACCTCCCCACTATCCCACCCTACATGACCTCTCTCAACGGGGTCGAAGGGAGCTGAACTCTGCGATGCACGTTCACAAACATTTTCAGAATATAAGTAAGAGCTGCGTGGGCTCTCCCCACTAAGCTTGGCGCAATTGAGCCCGTACATTAATTGATCATGAAGTCTAGTTACTGTTGAGGCCCGCTCCAGATGCTTGGCGTTATCATCAAGCGCCCAGTAAGTGCCTAGCAAAATAGCTTAGCTAGTTTGAATCCTAGAACCCGAACCACGTTTTTCTGATTTCCACAACAGGTGGTTTCGCAAGTCCCTTACCGCCTTCTTGGCGATGGCATACTCAAACTCCTTCATGCTCTTCGCATTCGCCCCAAAGGTATAAGCACCAATGGAAAGGAGATCTTTCTCCACGGTCGCCTTTTCAGTTGCACCTGGCCAGAACTTCCGCATCTCGGCCTTGCTGGCCCAATGCTCCACACCATGAATGTCCTCGACCTTGAATCGAGAAAGCCTAGCTTCTAACAGCAGATCTAGCTGGTTCGGGTTAAAAGTCCAGGCCAGCCACCCTCCCTCGTCGAAATTTTTGGGAACGTAAATGGCTGGGGGGGGGGGTGGGGGGGGGGGGGGGTGGGGGGGGGGGGGGGTGGGGGGGGGGGGGGGTGGGGGGGGGGGGGGGTGGGGGGGGGGGGGGGTGGGGGGGGGGGGGGGTGGGGGGGGGGGGGGGTGGGGGGGGGGGGGGGTGGGGGGGGGGGGGGGTGGGGGGGGGGGGGGGTGGGGGGGGGGGGGGGTGGGGGGGGGGGGGGGTGGGGGGGGGGGGGGGTGGGGGGGGGGGGGGGTGGGGGGGGGGGGGGGTGGGGGGGGGGGGGGGTGGGGGGGGGGGGGGGTGGGGGGGGGGGGGGGTGGGGGGGGGGGGGGGTGGGGGGGGGGGGGGGTGGGGGGGGGGGGGGGTGGGGGGGGGGGGGGGTGGGGGGGGGGGGGGGTGGGGGGGGGGGGGGGTGGGGGGGGGGGGGGGTGGGGGGGGGGGGGGGTGGGGGGGGGGGGGGGTGGGGGGGGGGGGGGGTGGTGGGGGGGGGGGGGTGGGGGGGGGGGGGGGTGGGGGGGGGGGGGGGTGGGGGGGGGGGGGGGTGGGGGGGGGGGGGGGTGGGGGGGGGGGGGGGTGGGGGGGGGGGGGGGTGGGGGGGGGGGGGGGTGGGGGGGGGGGGGGGTGGGGGGGGGGGGGGGTGGGGGGGGGGGGGGGTGGGGGGGGGGGGGGGTGGGGGGGGGGGGGGGTGGGGGGGGGGGGGGGTGGGGGGGGGGGGGGGTGGGGGGGGGGGGGGGTGGGGGGGGGGGGGGGTGGGGGGGGGGGGGGGTGGGGGGGGGGGGGGGTGGGGGGGGGGGGGGGTGGGGGGGGGGGGGGGTGGGGGGGGGGGGGGGTGGGGGGGGGGGGGGGTGGGGGGGGGGGGGGGTGGGGGGGGGGGGGGGTGGGGGGGGGGGGGGGTGGGGGGGGGGGGGGGTGGGGGGGGGGGGGGGTGGGGGGGGGGGGGGGTGGGGGGGGGGGGGGGTGGGGGGGGGGGGGGGTGGGGGGGGGGGGGGGTGGGGGGGGGGGGGGGTGGGGGGGGGGGGGGGTGGGGGGGGGGGGGGGTGGGGGGGGGGGGGGGTGGGGGGGGGGGGGGGTGGGGGGGGGGGGGGGTGGGGGGGGGGGGGGGTGGGGGGGGGGGGGGGTGGGGGGGGGGGGGGGTGGGGGGGGGGGGGGGTGGGGGGGGGGGGGGGTGGGGGGGGGGGGGGGTGGGGGGGGGGGGGGGGGGGGGGGGGGGGGGGGGGGGGGGGGGGGGGGGGGGGGGGGGGGGGGGGGGGGGGGGGGGGGGGGGGGGGGGGGGGGGGGGGGGGGGGGGGGGGGGGGGGGGGGGTGGGGGTGGGGGGGGGGGGGGGGGTGGGGGGGGGGGTGGGGGGGGGGGGGGGTGGGGGGGGGGGGGGGTGGGGGGGGGGGGGGGTGGGGGGGGGGGGGGGTGGGGGGGGGGGGGGGTGGGGGGGGGGGGGGGTGGGGGGGGGGGGTGGGTGGGGGGGGGGGGGGGTGGGGGGGGGGGGGGGTGGGGGGGGGGGGGGGTGGGGGGGGGGGGGGGTGGGGGGGGGGGGGGGTGGGGGGGGGGGGGGGTGGGGGGGGGGGGGGGTGGGGGGGGGGGGGGGTGGGGGGGGGGGGGGGTGGGGGGGGGGGGGGGTGGGGGGGGGGGGGGGTGGGGGGGGGGGGGGGTGGGGGGGGGGGGGGGTGGGGGGGGGGGGGGGTGGGGGGGGGGGGGGGTGGGGGGGGGGCATATAGAACGGCGACTGTATAGCCTCGACGAAGTCGCGAAGCTGGCACCTCCTCCCCGCGATCGTCGGTGTAGAAGCAGAGCGGAGAGATCTGACCCGCTCGGTCTTTGACTTCAAGCCTCAAACGTAGGAAGGTCCCTACATCAACGATCTCGGCGAGAAAGCACCAGTGCTTGGACGGGCGGTAATTGAAGCCGTCAGCAGTGTCGAAGAAATCCATGTCGATGCCATTGTCAGTTGGCAAGGTGCCGAAGGTAGGGAATGCGCCTTCGTTCCGTAGATCAGCTAGCCTCGGAAGTGGATGTACTTTCCCTCTCCAGAGCCAGTCCTCGAAATCCTCTGTGTTGAGTTCACGTGGAGCACTTCCAACTTTGGTATCCCAAACCTTGGTCAGGCCGCAAGAACTGTGTTCGGTGGGTTTGGCTGCTAGTGCCTCCAGGCGTTGGACCTGAGGACTGGCATGGCCTTCCACTACAGCTCGCGCAGTGGCGGATCGTTTAGCAAACTCGCTTGCCCTAGCCAGGTCGCTATGCATGACCGCAACCTGGAAGCCATCATAGTACGCCCTTGCCTCGTTTGAGCCTGTGATACCCTCTTCTTTGAGTAGGGATAGCAGGCTTCTAACATCATGCAGCACGTCCAAAGGCGAGGACATGCATCTATACGCATCTCCAATCCGATCATCAAGGCGCTGTATCTTATCGAGCCGTCGGTCACTGGCGAGACGGTCTTTCTCCTCGAGCGAGCAAAGACCGCAGCGGCAGGCGAAATGAAACTTTGCGTTTAGTTCGGATTGCCTGGTAGAGTGGTTTGAGAACTGATTTAGGTAGTATATCGTTATCTCCTCCCCTGGCTGGATGTCACGAGCGGCATATATCGTGAGTTTCTGTATGTTCTCGTTCCAGGTATTCTGTGCGTTGCACTTGCAGGCATGATTGATTCGTGAAGCCTCCAGAAAGACGGCGCCCTTCGTTGCGTTGGAACCCAGGGGAAGCGCGTTGGTCCGAGCTATCCCCAGCTCGTCACCGTCTTCGTTCCCATGGACGTTACTTAAAGAAAAATATGCTCGTCGTTGGTCCGCCGGAAGGGCCGAGAGCTGGTCACGGATGCTCTTGCGGATCTTGTTCTTATCATTCGTATCTCGGGGCACTATGATCAGGGGAGACTCGGCCAGGACGCGTGTGCCTGCGGATATGCTCGTCGTTGAAACAAGGCCTTGACCCTTGCCTGGTACGGACTTGCAGGCATACAGGGTTTGGGTGGCGGCCATGTCTTCCTGGGTGGGCAACTGTTCTTGAATGGTTTTAGTTGGCGGCATGGTGCACTCTCGAGTTCTCGCTTGAAGTTCTCGCTTGCAGTTCGGAAGTAGCAATACCACAGGTAAACACTGAAAAGTCGGAGGCGGTGAAGACCAATGTAGTCGATGCCTTGGAAGCAGGCCGGTGCCCAGCTTTGCAGCATGTCTCGGATTCCCCCGCCGCGGAAAGACCAATGATATCGAAGTTCGGGTTCAACCCAATCACGTGCAGGCTGCAGCCACGACGGCTCGTTCACATCGACTAATACTTAGGGAATGTTGATTACTGCCCTGTTCACGGACGTCTAGCGTAGGGTTACGGTGTCAAAGCCGTCGAATCGTCACTGAGATCCGTAACCCACAGCGCCCCCAGGGGGCGTCTCTTCCACAGCGGGACCATGAATGGTATGTGTTTACATGGCACACCCATCCTTGGCGTAACTGCATTCGACAGAAACATGCTATTTGTTGCAGCGGACTTCTTTCAAGCGACTAGAAATCGCTGACAGGGACGAAAACTCTTGCCATCAGGAGATTCTAGGTAGAACGTATGTGAAGTTAGGTGCTACAAGTTAATGTGGACATGTCAGGCATATCACTTGCGTGATCTTGTACAGTAACGATCGATCTCATAGTTACGTTCGGAACAGATCTTGAAATTGCTTTCAAGGGCAGCCGGCACAGAAGATAACCGTGTGCCAGACGATCCAATGGCATGTAATAAGCTGATGGTATTGCTCATGCATGGGCTCGCTCCGATTGGCTAGCAATATCGCACTGATCAACTCAATGAAACTCAAAGGCCAAACCCTCTAGGGCTGCATCAACCTGCCAAAGGCCATCGATCAGCCAATCCGAGCCCTACCTGTAGCTCCATAGGTCAATGACTTTCTGGCCATCAATTTCGGAGGACAAAGCTCATGTAGCACGACCGCAGCCTGCGAAATGGAGAACTGAACACGGGATACCCAGACATCGACGTTGCCGACCGCCCTAGTTTCCCGCTCTCTGCTTTGACCGTTGCGATTCGACATATATAAACCTAAAGCTCGCCCAGGGGCAAAATATGGGTGATGCGAAAATTCTCCAGACTTTCTGCTCCATTCATGGTTCTGTTCCAAACAATTCTGTTCCACTAACGCCATGCGTCGGCCACAGGAAGCTTCTTTGTATGCACTAGCACACCAGCCGGTCTCGATGTTTCTGATAGCCCTGCTTGCCCATGAGGCAGAGTTGGTGGTACGTTCCTCTCGCGAGAATTGCGCTCTACAAGACTGACACCCTGACTCTAGATTCCACGGCGTCCATATCTCATGTCCACAGATAAATTCGTCGAGGACCTTGTCAAATCCGCGAACGTCCCGCTGGTCCCGTTGCTGTACGTCCTTTCCTACTTAGTACGCCTGAGGCCGAGGCCACAATCACGGAACACTATCAGACTCTCAAACACGCATGGACTCATTCTTGCGCTACTCATGATCGCTCGCAAGGTGATATATGACGACGAGGTGAAGAACGCCTGGTGGCACAAGAGGCTACCTAGAGGACCTAACCTGATTAACTTCACCATTAAAGACGTTAACCAAATCGAGAGGTACATTCTGAAATGGCTGAATTGGGATCTTCGTGTCAGAGACGACGAACTGCGCTGGCTTAGTGAGATTGAGGGTGAGTTATACCGGTAGAGTTCTAGATCTCCGTTTTTCGCTAACTATCAGGACAGCACACAGCAATCCTAGCATAATTGCGGCATTGAAAGAAGACATCTCAAAATGTCCTACCCCTTTGATGCATACAAGATGGGTGCTGGCGACAATGACCTTACAAGATACGGTCGTGCCCATCAAGGCTAGTATCGACATGTTGCCGCCTCAGGGTTCTGACGTATTTGTCTTCAAGCTTACACGTACCACTGTGAGGTCACTGGCAGAGCATCTTGGGCTCACTTATGTCGCAGAGGAATGTCTGAAGCTATTCAGGCACTATGCAAGGTCTGATAGCCTTCAACTATACGAAGATGGCGAGGGGGAATGTTGTATGAGCGAGCTGGTAGTCAACGCACTTGGCCCTACTTTGAAGATGGTTGAGTGCTGGAATATTTGGCTACATCCCAGTTTTGTACCAGGGCAGATCGCTGAATCTTCTATGAATTAGTCCATTTGGCCATAGAGGAATGCTATAAAGTATTGTAGGTCGTGGGAGACTCAGAGGCTCTTCTGGTGAAAACGTAGGGCTCCCGGGTCGGTCAGAAGGATTCCCGTTTCACAAAGAGCGTTTCTGGTCGCAAATGGGTCGCCTACGAGACGCTTAAAGATCGGTCACAGTCGGAGAGATGCTGAATATTGCGAGGTTGGCCCCTCGCTTGACACACAGCCCGAACCTGGATTCGAGAATCGTCCTGAAGTGGATCCGACCACAATTGGACCTAGAGGAAGCAAAGAACCATGAAACTAGAGCTCGGCCAACAATGAGGAACCTCAAACAGTCCATCCCAAGCTATTTTGATCATAGCAGGCATGGTATCTGGATACTGGGTAAATGTGCAACAGGACGTAGGGTTTAATTACTGTCTTCATATCGTTCGGCGGGGTTGACTCCAAAATCTAGAGTGAGAGTACTGTAGTAATGTTTAGAAGATGCTTTTTCATCATACAGTAGCTCAATCATAAGGCAGATGAAAAAGAGATAGGTAAGTAGTCCGGACTTCGGAATGCGTATTCCTTTACCCCTCCAGTCAAGCTGGTTTCACCTGGCCGCGAGAATAGGCTGGCTCGGCTCGGCAATTGTTTGCTCAGCTGCCTTGACTTCAGCAAGCTCGTTGGCTTGCTATAGTGTTCTGGGCGAGTTCGACGCAGGGTCAGCTACTTAGGAGAACAGTGGCGGGCGAAGGTGGTGAGGCTGTCGAGCAAAACGGCGGTGCCCGTTTTCCCAACCTGAATCGGCATTGGCCGAGTGGAGTGGACACGCAGGAATGTTTGCCTCATGCCCAAAGAACAATGGCTTCAACTAAAGGAATCCCTAACTAAGGCTCTCCTGAAATTGATAGAAAAGATCTGAACTTGGTCCAACTCGTCCCGGCAGAGTTGACTATTCGACCATGGCCGCTTGCATGATCAGGTCTAGTAGCTCGGCCATCATGTCACTATCCTGCAACACCAACTTCCGAAATCTCCCATTACCCCAGACCGAACTCGCTTTACTCGCGATATACGCCAGTATCACCTCTCTCAGCGCATGAGGGATCTCCGTGCTAACGAAGAACTCTGTGATATCCACAATATCACTGTGCTGAACGTCATTCGTCGTTAATGCCTTATGCAAATTGCAAAGTGCCTGGTCAGCGAGGCTGTCGACTTGGTAGCAGTCGGCGAAGACGTATAGGCGAGCATGGGCGAGGAAGACGTCGCTGTGAGAGTAGCATCTTGTGACCTCAGAGGTAGCCGCTTCGGGGGAGTTGCGTGAAGAGCTGTTCGTTGGGCATTTCTCTGCTAGGATCTGCTGGAAGATGGATGTAAATTGTTCAGAGAATGTCTCTTCCTCCTCTATGACTCCATTTGAGCCGAACAATGAGCCTTGCTTCTTTTTCTTCTTCTTGTCCCTCTTACTCATTGACCTAGTCTGGAGGTCCCATTCATCCAAGCCGAAATTCGCTTGCGGCTGCGACCCAGACCTGGGTACCGGAGGTGTTGTTTCTGCAGCGTCCGCGTCATCACCAAGTGTCACCGATGCTGTTGCTAGATCGACCCTATTTTCTGAGGTTGGTACACATCTGCTCTCTAGTTCAGGTGGGGAGTTTACCTGACGTCAGGTGTGCTTTCCACACGGTAAGTGCCGGTGTAGGCGAATTGGCAAAAGTGCACGAAGGTCGCCTCCTCGACCTTCTCCCATTCCACCATAGCGCCCGCCGACTCAGTCCAGGGGCCATTCGCAAGCTGATTGAGCGGTGGCGACAGGGCGCCTACAAGAGAAGAGTGCATGAAGAACTCTCTCTTCTTTGGGCCGACCTTGAAGCACAGCGGTCGCCCGGTGGCTATGCTGCGACATAATGAGTAGAGCTCGTTGATGCTACTGTATTAACTAACGTACCTCTCGAATGACGGCTGCTTCATCGTACCAAGTCACCGAATCGCTGACTAGGATGAGTGAGGATAAGACTTAATCGTTGGAGGATGTTGTTGGGCAGGGATGAGCCTAAGCCGCGACCGCACGGCTACACGCCCGCATACGACGGGCGCTTAAGGTGGTGACTGCAGGAGTGAACCAACCCGATGCACATGGTTGAAGGTTGAAATGGCTTAACACTGCTAGGGTTACTGTAAGTAGGTTGATGTTCGAGTTGCTAAAGTTGACGACCACCCTCAAACCAAGAAAATGAGCACTGAACGGCTGGTACAGACACTTGCAGACTCATTGTAGTGTCCACTTACGGACTACACCGGAGTACCAAATCAGAGCCCAGTTGACTGGATGCTTGGATTGTAGGTCCCCCTACCCTATACCTTCGTATTATCCGCTCTTACAAACGTAACTACACCTTCCTTTGTCATCATACTTTCTTGGCACGCTGCTGTTAAGAAAGTAGCCTTATCCCACATACATTTGCCTAACAATTGCACCACGAAAAGCCCAATCCACGCTCCGCGCAGCCTCTGGCCGCGGCGATGGCAGCTGCCACGCCCGGCCCTGAAGCATTCCCAAATGGCCTCACGTGGGAAGTCATCACACCTCAAAGGGCGCGTGCGGCCCTACTACGTAGAAGCGTTCCTGCGGTCGAGCGGCCAATCACTGCTCTACCAAGGCGACAGCCACAGCCGGCTCAGACACCATCATCACCCACCAACCGGATCACCGCTGCCGTAGTCACGGGACCGCAGCACGCTACCTTTAATGCTCTTCCGAATCAGGCGCCACAAGGAGAGGGCCAACCAATAAGCATTGCGGACTCAGCTAACCAGCTTGCCCAAGCACACACCGAAGCCTACAACACCAAGCTTACCGTCTTCAGAGCCTTCTGTACAGCCTTTGAGGAGACAGCGAAACAATTCACGTCCAAGCAGGAACGGGACTTTGCTCAGCGCTTTTCAGCCAACTTTCTAGACTACTGGAACCAGGTCCTGAACACGACTACACCATCGCTAATACCGACATACAGCAGCGTCGTCGCCGGCTCGTCAACTGGCACTCTCCCAGCTGTAACCCCTGAAGTCCGCCCCCACCATCAACACCAGAAACAGAACCTCCCACATCCCCATGGACCTACTCCATTCGTGCGCCCCGCTGAAGATCTCCGGGTCTTCGTGCGACTTGAGCCCGAAGCACAGGCTAGAACACAAACCAGCTTCGCAATCCGAACGCATGTTGCGCAAAAGACAGGCATAAACCCTCAACTAATTCATGCCATCCCGGTTGCTTCCGGCTGGGCGATTCGCGCAGCTGACGCAGCAACCCGTGACAAATTACTCCGACAGAAAGAAGACTGGTCCCGTGAACTGGGCGCGATCAATGTTGAGGCTAGCCAGAAGTGGTACAAATATATTGTGCCCAACTGCCCTCGTCGACTTACAGACTTACAAGGCAATGAAGTGAACTACGACACAGCCACCTTAGACGAAATCAAATGCCAGACAGGCCTCGAGCCTGTAAGTGTCAAACCATCCCGTCACGACTCCAACGAACTCCCATCCAAGACCCTCATTGTGTCTTTCACGGAACCGACGAAACGTCCCTGGACCCTATTTGGAACGAGCTCTCACGCTATACTCATCAACAAACCACAGCCGCCAAGACAATGCACTGTCTGCTGGGGCTACCACGGCCCGCGAGGTTGCAAACGACTACCGATCTGCAAGACCTGCGGCAAGCCTGCCCATGGGACAGAAAATTGCAGCACGCCGACCCAGTGCATCAACTGCCTCGCACCGCATGAAGCCGATGACACCACCAACTGCCTCGCACGGCCCAAGAGGGTGCATGGAATGCTACGATACCTGACCAGGGAACAGAAAGTCGCGATCCGAAAGATCGGCAGAGAACTATTCTATCAGAAGAATCCTGAGTCACGGGGCAATCGTGGGCAAGCCCTGCCTGATGGCGGGGAGACCGAGCCGCGGATCGATCAAGAAGCAGTGCCTGGCCAGACCACTCGGCCCGCAAGCCCTGTCGATGAGATGACGGTCTCCTCGCCGTCATGTATCGTAGTGGCAACCACCATAGAGCCCGAGGCAACAGAGCCTGAGGCAATAGCCTCTCGTCTCAAGAGACGCCGACAACATGAACCCGCGCCGAGCTTATGACGAGATGGCCGCGCATGAATAGAGATGGACGAGGAAGCCTTAGGATCTTCCAAGCAAACGTCGGCAAGAGCCCACCCGCGCACGACTGTGCCCTCGCCCTTGCCGACACCGAACAATACGACATCGTTCTTCTCCAAGAGCCTTGGACAGCAATCATAAGGGATAAATGTCTCACCAAGACGCATCCTTCCTACGATACCTTTTCCCCTGTTGATCACTGGATCAACACAGACACTCGACCCAGGGTCATGACATATGTCAGGAGACGGCCCAGCCTCCTGGCAGATCAAGTCCGCCCAGCAATGTCAAGAGACATACTCTGGCTCAAAGTGAACGACATTACACTAGTCAACTTTTACCGGCAACCAGGCTACGACGCCGCTCTTGAGACCCTACTACAATGGCCCGTCCCCCCAAAATGCTTGGTGGCAGGCGACTTCAACGCAAAGCATCCCACTTGGCAGACAGGTCGCCCGCAACACCGAGGCGAGGCAATCGCCTCCTGGGCATCACACAGCGGTCTGGCTCTGCTGAACGAGATCGACGTGCCTACCAACCCACGGGGCAACACGATAGACTTGGCTTTCAGCAATATCGATCTAGCCGAGGCCACCATTGAGGACCACCTGGCTACCAGCTCCGACCACTTCACACTAAGCGTGCTCCTCCCCGAGCTGCGCTTTCCATCAGCACAAACTAATCGAGTCCGACTTTCCTCTGATGAGGAGGTAAAGCGTTTCGTGGAGATTGTCGAAGCTACGGTCAGAAATGTGCCGATCAATACATCTACCCACGAAGAGCTCGACACATTGGCATCTGACCTTGTGACGATCCTCCAAAAGGCTGTCAAGGCTGCGGGACGACCAGCACACAAGAAAGGCAGAAGCGCACCCTGGTGGACAGAGGAATGCGCCTCCGCTGCGGCCAAATACCGAGCGATCAGGAGGGCCTACCCGCTGGGCTTCTGCAAAGATGCCCAGATGGCCAGAAGGGATTTCCAACGCGTTGTTCGAAAAGAAAAGAGAAGGTACTGGCGCGAGCTTATCGACAATCTCTCCGACAGCTCCTCCATCTTCAAGGCGGCAAGGTGGATCAAATCACCTGGACCCTTCCAGCCTCCACCGCTACAAGTCGGTGACGTGGTATACGAGTCGCAACAGGAGAAGGCCGAGGCACTGAGACGCGCCACCTTGGAGCGACGTACCTCTGAGAACGATATACTGGACCCCTGGGAGTCCATTGACCCGCCCAGGAAAGTTCCCTTCTCTACAGAAGTGACACCTGAAGAAGTGAAGGACGCCATTCTGCGAGCCGGGAACACATCACCAGGAGCAGACAACATCACGGTCAAGCTACTACGTGCGTCCTGGCACGCCATCGCGGAACACGTCTGCACCCTCTTTCGGGAATGCCTATCGGCGGGCTATCACCCAAAAGCATTTCGCGAGGCTGAAGTCGTTATGATCCCGAAACCGGGGCGACGGGATCTCACCTCCCCACGCTCCTGGAGACCTATTTCCCTCCTCTCATGCCTCGGGAAAGGCCTGGAACGCCTCATCGCTGGGAGGCTAGCCTGGGCATCTATACACCACGGCGTCCTGCATCCGCAACAAAGCGGAGCCTTGCCTAAGCGGTCAGCGGTCGACCTTGTCGCTGCCCTCGTACACGACATAGAAGAAGCTTTCGCCAGAGATCAGGTCGTGACGCTTGTCACCATGGATATTCAGGGCGCTTTCGACACTGTGATGCGAAACCGCCTTACAGCAAGACTCCGGGAACAAGGCTGGCCGGAGCACATCGCACGGTGGGTTCACTCGTTCATGAGCGACCGGTCAGCCCGCATCAGATACCAAGACATAACGACACCCTCAACACCTCTGCAATGCGGCCTGCCGCAGGGGTCCCCTACGTCCCCGATCCTCTTCCTGCTCTACACTGAGCCGATCTATCGTTTGGGCAATGCGCAAGGCCGCTTCGGGTATGCCGACGACACGGCGATCCTGTGCATCGGCGACTCACTCGAGGCAACGGCTGCTGAAGCAGCTCAGAGAATCGATGAACTGGCCAGTTGGGGCGCTGCGAACGGCGTCTCCTTCGACCCCGACAAAACGGAAGTCATGCACTTCTCCAGGAAGCCCATAAAAAGGGAACCCCCTCCGGTGAGGCACGGCGAGATGGTAAAGCGGCCCGAAGCCGCGATGCGGTGGCTCGGGATCTGGCTCGACAGGACACTATCCTTCAAGACACACGTTGAGAAGTGGACGGCCAAGGCGCAAAATGTGGCACGCCATCTGCGTGGCCTCACAAACACAAAACATGGACCTCGCCCGTCACTCGTGAGACAGGCCGTGCGGGCATGCGTCGAGCCAGTCCTCCTCTTCGGAGCTGAAGCGTGGTACCCAGGCTTGACGCGCCCGTCGTGGTCGCAGCCATCGAAAGGCGTATCAACCAGAGTAAAGTCCCTGATCAAGAAGATGAACAAATGCCTCAAGCAATCTATGAGAGCTGTACTACCGGTGTGGAGAACTACACCGATAGCCACCTTGCACCGGGAGAGTGGCATCCCACCAGTTGCACAACTGCTGGAAGCATCGCGCTTGCGATTTGCAGCTCGTCTCAAGGGGCTCGACGCAGCGCACCCGCTCGCCTCCCGCACTCGCACGGCCATCACGCCACCGATCATCAGGCTAATCAAGCGAAAGTATCAACAAACACCTGCAGCCCCTCGGACACGCCTTCGCAGGACCAATGAGCTCTTGCCGAGTTGCAAGAGACCGGTGCTGCTACAGCACTGCCCAAGCAAACAAGAACCTCTTCAGACAGCATCTAAAAAGGACACAGCCGCAGATTTCCGGGACTGGCTCCAAGACCTACCATCACTTACCTTGGTCGTCTATTCCGACGGCTCGAAGACAAACGAAGGCGCCGCTGGCTATGGATTCGCCGTGCACCAGGACGGACAACAAATCGCCCGCGGCTGCGGCCGTCTTGGCCTAGCTGAGGTCTTCGACTCCGAGGCCACCGGCGCCCTTGAAGGGCTCAAAGCAGCCCTCGAACATCAAGGAAGTTCCGCTCCGACACCAATCATCGTATGTCTCGACAACATTGCCGCGGCCAGGTGCCTACGCGGCAAACCCTCCGACTCCTCACAAGACATCTTCATCGAGTTCCAAGACCTCGCTGCCGCACACGGTGCCACAACAGTTCGCTGGGTCCCAGGCCATACAGGGATTCCTGGTAACGATGAAGCCGACGCCTTGGCAAAGGCTGGATGCCTCGAGGCAACCCCAACAGGCGCTCTCCCAACCTTGGCATACCTGCGCCGAGCCGCCAGACAGCGATCGAAGGACGCGTTCCAGGTCTGGTGGGAAGAATCCGCGCCAGAAAACTACAGAGCCCTCAAGCTCCCAGCCACAACACGATGCCCACCGGAGCTGAACCTCCCACGAGGCACTCTGCACCATCTCGTCGCTGCTAGGTCACAACATGGCGACTTTGCGGACTACCACGAGCGGCTTGAACACGCAGACGCGCAGCTCCTTTGTTCATGCGGACGACGCAAAGCACCGAGTCACATCTTCTACTGCCGGAAAGTGCCGCCGCGATGTCGGATGAGGCTGGCACCCTCACCGACTGCGGCGGTCAACCGTGCAATAGGCAAGAACTTCAATGAGTTCGTCAAGATAGCGAAAAGCAGCGCTTTCTTCGAGAGGGTCTGCTTCCGTTACTAGGGACGGAGCTCAACGACGCACACCTGTGCACAATCTTCAAGTTCCATTCTCCTCTTCCGGGCTCAGCCAGCCGTAGGGTGCTGGAACACCCTACGACTGACTGGGACCACTCAAGGCCGCTTGCGCAGCCGACGACGAGGGTCTCTGCCGGTCCCCAAACAAAGACCAATGCACGCAGTACGCAACACGCTGCACCTAGATGACCCGCTGACGGGCAGTAGGTAAGGAAGGATGAGCCATAGAGCCGACGCCATGCTGGATGGTGGTTTCTGTTTACGCCCAGAGCTGGATCAACAAGGGGTGGTCAAACTTTGTCAATTTGATGACTAATCTAAGATCCACTCTCTGTATCTAGACATAGCCAGTAGCCCAGCACGTCCCCGTACCCTATAGGGGCTTTGAGCGGCCATCTGGCCGCTGGACGGAAAATACACTTAACTTAACTTAACAAACGTAACTAACGCAGGCCTACAGAATGGGCCGCTCAACGTAATATGTATGACTGCGAAAACGGCGGCCACAAGCGGACGACACTGAGCAGCTTGAAGCACATTTGTGGAGGTTGTGATAAAGCGGGTGATGATTGTAGCTCTTGTCAACACAACCGACGTCGCGGCGAGCCGACTCCAACTTTGATGCTTTTGAGGGCGGTAATAGAATCTCGTGCTAAGATTTGGTTGACCTTGTGCGCGCTGATACCTTCTACACAAAAGTCACCTACACACTTCCGCCGCGATCAAGGCGCATATAATTCTCGGGCTCGTTGTTGATAGTCCTAGTGCAAGGTGTAAATCCGGCTTCTTCATCATCAGAGGTTTTGGGTTCTTCCAAATCGTTGAAGGGCTTAAGCTACCCAAGAAGCGTGCGGGGCAATCAGCATCATACTGCTGCATTCTATGTTCGTTCCAATGTACACACGGATAAGCAAAAGCACAAGAAATGTCCCAACTTCAGAGGCCTAACCATCTGCTCCTTCTC
Source organism: Sarocladium kiliense (assembly GCA_030734395.1). Lineage (NCBI taxonomy): Eukaryota > Fungi > Ascomycota > Sordariomycetes > Hypocreales > Sarocladiaceae > Sarocladium > Sarocladium kiliense. Next base: position 8,454 of record JAUZTG010000031.1, on the reverse strand, counting down.
CGAGGCTTATGCTTGTATTTGGATTGGTCGTGCTTCCGGCTTCCGACGGCTGTCGCGTATTCCTTGCTGAATCCCGCGCCTTTTGGTGCAGCCGATTGACTGTGGGACGCTGGGAATGGGGTTGAGCGAGTGCCCCAGCCAACTGGAGGGTCGTCTGCCAATTCGGAGTGGTCGCTGGTAGCAGGGCGATGAGTAATGTTATCTATTTCGCAGTGACCGAACGGTGCTTGCGGATCGAGTTTAAGTCGACGGGGGCGCTGCAGCTCTTGGGCAGGTTGAGAGCGCTTGACCCTAAAACCGTGCTAAGCGAGGCTCAACGACCAACATCACTTCGACTTGTCCTACGTTGAGGTTGGGTTCTCAGCCAATCGTGTTGTCTAGATTGTACCAAAAAAGCGAAGAAGAAAGAAAGTCCACATCTAACCTATCTGGATCCTCCTGGCAGCAGGCACATTGACAGTCTCTGTAATTCCTATTATCGGGAAAGGGGGCCTTGCGGCACTTCAAGGCTGTCAGAGCCAAACAGACTGCCCAATCTCATCCTGGTAGTACTCCCTCCCAGAATTAGGATCGAGGTACACTACAATGCCTTTCTCCGCATAGCGGTACAGCACCCCTGAGTCTGGATCTTGGTGGTATACATCAAGATCTGCAGCCCTTCCCTTCCCTTTGGTACTGCTAGGGGCCCCATATTTCCCAGCGGACGAGTGTGTCTCGGACGATGAACTTCCGGAAGGGCCAGCTCTAGCCTTCCCTTTCCCTTTGCTCTTGGTTTTGCTCGAGCTGGCTTTCACCTGATTCATTGTCTGCCATTGTGCCACATACTGGGGATCAAGCCAACAAGAGTTATCCTCGCCCACTTCTTCCTTCGTAGCAGGCGTCATGGTCGCGGTGGGAAAGTCGTCCTTCGAGGGCACCACGGTCCCGTCTGGGTATACGTGTAGGGATAAGCCGGAACCCTTGAAATCTTCCTTCCGCCGGAGCGCCACAGACGCATGCCACGGGTCGTTGTTTGCTTCGGTTGCGTGCGGTGATCCACTGAGATCGAAGAATGTGAGACATAGACTGTGTACCAAGTCAAGGTGAAGATACTCACTTGAATTTGGCAAACGGGGTCTTTTCCAGCTGACGTGCGAGGCTCGGGGCTTCTTCCTCGAGATACTCGGCATATTCATTGATGCGTCGTTCCGCCCAAGCGACACGTGTCTTCCCTTTGAACTTCAAATTCTTCAATCTGGTCAAGGTCGATTTCATCTTGCCAAGATGAACACTGATTGATACTGCTCTGAAGCGATTACTGCGACTCCAAACACTTGGGAGGCGGGAGAGGATGCCATTTAAGCTGAAATGGCAGCGACGCCGGGCCTAGTGCCTGGGTGTTGGTCAGCCATCTACAGGACTGAGCTGGACCTGTTGTCTCATCAGTGTGTTCATGCTCTACTCGAGGGCTACCTGATTGGATCAAAGTGTCTGCCCTTGAACGTAGCCCGTGGTCCCTGCATGGCGCAAGCGCCGGGTCTCAAATCGCCCGCCCAAAGTGGGTTAGCATGGCCTGACAGGCTCACCATCTCACGTGACAAGGAGGCTCACTGTGGGTCGATGCTCATGCCAGCCTCCTATTTGAGGACGTCGCGCTTGCTTCATTTGAAGTGCGGTTGAGGCAGGGTTGTGTAAAGATGACCAACGCAGTGGCTATTGCAAAATCCCGGTTACCTCTCAAAAGTCTCTGCATTGGATTGCCTAATCTTGGCAGACGAAGCTTCGTTCTTCCTCGGATCGATCCCATGGCTCTTGAGATCTGCGAGCCTATCGAAGAGGAGTTGCTTCCTGGCGATCGGCTGAGATGTTTCCACCCCACGCACCCTGGTGAAGTACTATGTGGCAAGTTCAAGACGGTCGCAAAGCTCGGCTTTGGCGCTGGTTCTACTGTTTGGCTAGCGGAAGATCTGCGATTGTGAGCAACCCTCACAACTTACATGTCGTTTGCTGACCTCTATATCAGCAGAAAGCGGAAGAAATCCTCAAAGTTCGTCAGCATCAAGATTGCGGCTCTTGACACTGATGCATCTAGGGAGGTCATGCATTCGAAACTCATCAGTCACGCTAAGCCGTCACACGAAGGCCTCTCATTCATCCGGACGCCTATTGATGAGTTCCGTTTGGAAGGACCAGAAGGTACGCACCTCTGCCTCGTTTATGAGCCAATGAGGGAGACTTTGTTCCAACTTCAGCACCGTTTGCGGGGAAAGAGATTGGCTTTACCGTTATTCAAGTTCTTCATGTACTGCCTTCTTCAAGCTTTGGATTACTTGCATTCCGAGTGCCGCCTCATCCATACAGGTAAGACTACGACGCGCTCTTATGGTCTTGAGGCTAATCTTAGGCCACTAGATATCAAGGATGATAACATCATGGTCACTGTTGAAAACGACGCTGTCTTAGCTGATTTTGTCACTTACCAAACGAATAACCCTCCGCCTAGACACATCAGAAGCGAGGATGGTCGCGTGACGTACCTTTCTCAGAGAGACTTTGGTCCTTTGCGGGGTAACCGGCTTCTACCTGAGCTAGCAGATTTCAACCTGACTTACCCGGGCTTGGATAAGGGACTCGGCCATCTTTCGGCCATTCAATCTCACCGTTACCGAGCTCCGGAGGTACTACTTGGCTGTCCTTGGTCATATAGTGCCGACATCTGGAATCTGGGCCTTCTCGTACGTACGACTGCCATGGTTCACGACCCACGATCAAGTGCCCCTAATTGATAACGCCACTAGATGTGGAACCTGCTAGAAGACATCAGCCTGTTCGACCGACCTGCTGGCAAAGACGGCGAATACGATGCGCACGTTCACCTTGCCCAGATGGTTTCCCTTCTAGGAGATCCACCGGAGGAACTAATTGAGAGAGAAAGAATCTTTCGTGAGCACCAGGTCGAGCCGCCGGTTACGGACTCACACGGCAGAAGCTGCAAGACTATGAACGAGTTTTGGGGTGGCCCCTTCTTCAGTGACGATAGTAAGTAATACTCCTAAGCGAAAGTGAAAACAGACGGAAGAGCTCACAAATGCCTGCTCGCAGAGAAAATTCTTAGATCCGACCTTGTTAAGAAGGGACGGGCGTTAGCAGATACCGTAACGGAACTCAAGGGCGATGAGAAAGAGGCATTTCTCGACTTCGCTTCTGGCATGCTCCAATGGTTACCCGAAAAGAGGAAGACTACCAAGGAGCTCTTGCAACACCCTTTTCTCGACTCGTTGCGCAAGGACCGTGAGAAAGATCTCTAACATGCCTCCCTTACAGCCGATTCCGGCTCAAACCAGGACAAGGACGCTATAATCCAGGATTGGCAGCGTGGTTTTGAGATGCAAGGTGCAACATTTGTTTACAGTATAGTTGAAGAGTCGACAGCGGTTTCGTTCTTATTCTGGTTGTTGCTTCTGCTTTTACCACAGAATCTTTGCGAGCAATGGCAGAGAGATATGATGCAAGGTGATGCACATTATATGATGGAGGTACGTAATCGTTCTTCTCTTATTACTGCCCTGTTCCCAGACGTCTACTGTGGGGTTATGGCGAGAGTAGTGAGCCGATGCGGGTCGATCGTAGCGTCGATCTCGGCTAGACCCCCCAGCGTCCCCCGGGGACATCTTTTATATGTCATCTGCCGCGCTTCCAGGGCAGAATCCCGTTGTAGAAGCCATCTTTCTGAATTGTACGATAACTTGACATACGAAGCAAGTAACTCGAATGTGTAGAAAGATTCATGTAGCCATTTGTAGGGAGTAAATATACCGACTATCGAGCCAGGGGTGAAGGATATTCGCCCAAGAGTTCGATGATGATGCCAGCCATTTGCAGGCCGGTTAAGGCTTGCTGGGAGTTCGTGATCAATTGCTCACTCGTTTTGATGAAGTTCGCCGCTGCAGGATTATCTGTCCCTAACCAACCCTTCATATCCTGGTACTCTTCCGGCTTCGGTCCGCCCTTGTGTGGGAGAATCATCTTGCCGAGAGCCAAGTTTGAACTGCTGATGGCTCTGATGAAGAGTGTCTGACAGGATGAACCTTCTGCATTTGCATCCATGCCCTAGTCCAGATATCTAGAATTGTCCGTTTGCCTTCAGGCTGACGGCAGGGACACATCCCGCAGCTTCACCGCGAAACCTAGAGAGCATGTTCAGAATCAGCAGGGTGGGAGCACGGAGATTTTGACCAGGTATATTGATTGTTGTTATCGCACTGGCTCTCCGGTCATGCTGCACAGAAGGTTGCGGCTCGAGGCGCTGGGGGTGCTCGAAGACCACAATTGAGGCCAACCATATGACTTCGCGCTTATCATCCTTTTCCTGCACGAATTTGACGAAGGAAGCGCTTGGAGAACCCTTCTTTAGTGTTTGGCAACGTTAGCTAGTCTTTGTTGTCTAATTATGAGCTTACGCTCTCCGAACGCATAGGTCACAGCCCATCGGAACTGTAGGGTGTGGTCGACAAGACCTTGACATGTTTAAGCTTTACTGCAGGAATGTGACCGGGCCATCGTTCATATTTAAATTCTTTCCACTGATATCCTTCGCTGTGCTCCACCGCCTGACCGGCCATAGCCTGCCGGTTATCTCGTATGTTTCCTTCTCCAATGGTTGTTCCGCTGCTAGCCAAGCGCGTACCTCTGCCCAGCGCAGAAGCAGAGCAGCTGGCCCTTGTACTCATTGCCGCCAATCTTTTGCTTGATGCTGGCAGCGATGGAGAGACACACCACTCGTTCAACCTTATCTGAGGAATCGTTTGGCGCTTACATGTGGAGTGACTTTGTGATGTCTCAATCCCTCGGCGGCACGATGCATAATTCCGAACATGTCAATTTCCTGCGTCTTTTGGATGAACTCGTCATCACTTGCTTTGTACAGGGTGCTGTCACTCAGCTTGGGGAAGACTCGGCATATCAGAAATGTCCCCTTCAGTAGCACTGGATGGTCCTGAAGATCGTAATCTTCGAGAGACAGAGGTGCCTCAGCTGATTCTGAGACGTTCCACTCGGAAGTTGGCGAACTTCTCAGAAGGGTAAGTACAGCATGTGGAAGTGGACTAGTGCCAACCATGACACCTTTGCTGTTTGTCATGTGCATCATAAGATCGGGATGCTGGCGAATAGTCTGGATGAACGTCTTGGTGACATTTCCTTCATCCCGGATGATGAAGTCGAGATATGGTACTTGCCGAAAGAACCATCCTCCTGATGCTTTTCCGACAGAGCATCCATCCCCGGCTGTAACCAAAAGACCACGCCTGTGCAATTTCCCCATTAGGGTCATGACTTTCAAATCATCGCAGGCTAATGGCCCTCTGTGATAAGGTGTCGATGCGAAGCGGCCATTTTGACTCTGCAAAATCCAAGTCTTGTTGAGACGTAGAAGCTGCCCCCACTTGTCCGCGCTAGCCCACCTCTTGTCGTTTTCGCTCATCTTCCTTCGATCCTTTGGAGAATCCGTGTCCTTGATGTTTTTGGACATGGCTTTAGCAAACATTGCCATGAGTTCCGGATCTGTTATCGCCATGATGTTGTCTGCGCGGCGCAAAAATGTGTAGTGCCGCGAGATCGTGCCCCGTCAAATATATACTTGCCTGCTGTGGCAGGCTGACGGCCAGTAATGGCTCATCTACCTAGCACCTACTCAATTTTTATTGCCTTCAGTACTGTAGATACAGTGCAGTACGATAGGACCAGACGACGGTGTCTGGGTCTATGCGGCGTTGGGTAGTCGTTGGCCTTGTGTCCATGCTTCATGCCGACTCAAGAGTGCATATTTGTGCGCTCCATAAATGAGCCGATGTAATGTGGCCCAGAAGCGGGCACATCCACAAACGGCTGTGCGGCGAAGGAACTCTAAAGTTCTTAGGGATTGGGATTGGTTTCTATCTAAGCTATCCGTAATGCCAGACTCGTTCCTATCCGTCAACGTACATGTGTCGTGCGGGAAGTGGCGACTCACCTCCTACACCACCATAAACTCCTACCAGCCAAACAGAGGAAGGCTATCATAGCAACTATTGAGCAGCTTGCCGACCTACACCTTGGTGATGAGAAGCTGTTATGGCGGCCTTGGAACCATAAATGACATGCTGAGTGAGGGCCGGGCCTGTTCCATCAGCAAACCGCTGTGCTTTCGTAAGCGCCGAATTTCGCTCCGCGGCCAGATAGGCCGGATGACAGCACAGTGGTCCTTCGAGCCCAGGGCTCCGCCCAAATGGCGTATCAATGCTAGCTTTGCGAGACTTCCCTGCAGCCCCAAAGAACGTGATGCATTCTTTCTCCAGCCAGCTTCTCGTAAACGCCGTGCGATACGTCTCTCATGGCGTTATTAAGGTGCGCCTTCGATGATGGGGCAGCGCAGGTTCGTCAGATGTGACCAGTTGCCAGCGTCCAGCTGCAAAAGGACGTCACATTTGTCCCACAAGGGGTTGATCTTAATTTTCTTGATCTTGTCAACTCCAGAGCGGAACGTCGAGAAGGGACCACCGAGAGAGGTCTAGGTACAGGGCATCCAATTCAGGGCGGATCTTGACCCCGGCGGGGTGGTTGAGATGCCTAACACATCCTCTGGGGGTCGCCAGGCCTTCTGCGGCTGAGCCCTTTGGATTGATTGCTTCTCTAGACCCTTTGCAGGAATAGAGCAGAAGTCTGGGACAGCCGAAAGTGAATCGACCGCCTTCGGCACTTTCGCTCATGTTGATATCGATCGATACCATTGACATCCGCAATCAACCATATCTGGTTGCAAATTTCGATAGGCAGTTTGTTCCATTTGAACCGTACCTCCGGCGAGGGTGGCGGGTGAGATGCGAAGCTCGTATCAGCAAAATGCCTGGCGTACTTTAGTGGGTGTTGGGAAACCGACTGACGGGAATTGTACCTCGTTGCGATGATGCGCCGGGCCGTCTCCCACGGTGTCGCAAACTACGCATCTAGACTCTTGGGGAGGCTTCAGGAGGTAAGGATTGGCGAACCCCGTGATGGAGGCCGAAAGTCCACAGTGAAGGTGCATACACCGACGTCGAAGGCGACGCACGACTATCTGTGGCGCAACGGTGACTTGGGACTATGGGGTTCATCCAAGCTCAGTACATTGCTAGGCCACGCAAAAAGGTCGGCACCGGCACGAGCTTGTGAGTTCGCCCCTACAGGCACGTTGTGATCGACATGGGCCGCGCCATCCAAGGCATCGCTATCCACCCGGAGGACATCAGCATGGGGGTGGCAGCGACGGCGACGATAGCGACGACCACGCCAGCAGCAAACGCGGCAAGCCCCGCCACAACAATGTTTGGGATCTGCAGGCCACGCACGGCAACGTGGTGGCTGGTACTCGCTACGGCGTGAATAGGGAATTCTTCGGGCGGCTGTGGCACCGATGGCTTTTGGAGCCAGAGCCCGCGCAGGACGGCCTTAACTAGAGGCGGAAGCGGGACATCCAGCGCTGGGTGGCGGGCGGACGGAGGGGCCGGCGAGCTAGCGCCTAAGCGGGTCCGAACCGGGCGTGCATCGCAGAGGCCGAGCTGAGGAACAACACCAATCCGATCCCGAAGACTGTACATGTCCACATCACGGATATCCTGGCCATCGATCCGGATAACACCATTCGTTATATCGTAGAAGCGACTTATCATCTTGAGCGCCGTGGATTTGCCGCTGCCAGTCCTACCGACCAAAGCCAGAGTCTGACCAGCTGGGATGGAGAGGCAAACGTCTTGGAGAATCTTCTTCTTACAATCATACGAGAAGTTAACTTGGTTGAACTGCACATCTCCCTCATTGAAACAGAAGGGCGGGGCCTGCGCCTTGTTCTGTACTCCTGGCTGGGTTCGCATGATGGCTAGAGTACGCTCAGCCTCAATAAATTGATCGCTCAACTGCTTCCCAATTTGAGTGATAAACCTTGGGGGGTTGGCAAGTGTACCCCAGTAAACGAGAAGCATAGTAAGCTGTCCAGCGGAGGCTTGCCAAGACCAGATCAGGGACATGGCTAAGCATATACTGGCGATGCGCCCGACTGTCACAGGCGTGCTCTGGATTGCAATAAAGATCTGCCAGTTCAATTCGAGTACAAGCAAGTAAATTCAAGTGTGTCCGCGCAAGCAACTACCCTCTAAGACTGTGACTCTTCAGGCTTTAGATCAAAGGTCCAGGTCAAATTCTTTTCTTTGCACTTCATCACGTACTTCCCAGCTTCCTTGATGCCCCAAAGGTCAATGTTGTTTTCCGTTTCTGTGTTAATTGCGTCTGTCGGATACTTTCGCCACTCTTCTGCGTTCCCTTCGCTGTCCATAGGTGAGATCAAGCGGGATTCGACAACGGCAATGTCCCTCTTTGCGGGGTGTTCGATCAGGTCGTTGATATTCAATGTTGTTTGGGTGCGATGCAGCACAATTTCGTTTGCTTTCTCATCTAACCATTTCC
>JAUZTG010000030.1:0-55508 GCA_030734395.1 Sarocladium kiliense | reverse complement strand
CGAGAACAGTGCGCGCAATGAAGATAGCAGCCGGAACCTCATCATGAGCATGGTCACGAGAGGATGGACTCGAGCTCCATTCGGTGAGATGGATTTCGGCCAAGGGATACGCGCTCTCGGAGACAATTTTGCGCAAGAGAGCCAGGTCCTTGGGAGTTGCTTGAAGCCCCCGTACCCGTTTGGACATGCTTCCAGTTGTATCCAGCGCCCAGTCAGTAGGATAAGGGTGAGAGGACACGAAGTCCACCGGCAAGCCCCGGCTTGAGCACCATTCGAGGAAGTGCTCAACCCATACAGGTCGCCAGTTCAAGGAGTCGATATCGCTGACCTAGATCAACAAGAGCATCAGTCAGCCCAGCGCCACTCCGTTCATATCTGTTTCTGTGCAGGACAGTTGAGTCGATTCACCGGAAAGACTTACGTCCTTAAGCTTCTTCTGAACTTCCATGTCCTCAAGCTCGTCATCAAAGCGGCTGTCCGGCACAAAGTTGCTTGTAGCAGGACCTCCGACTCTTAGATACGCATCGATGCTCTTCACAGCCTTAACAGTGGCATCATAGAGCTCGTAGTACTGCGACCTGGTGCCTTTGAAGAATGGATGAAGATTTGGCTATTTGTGCAGAACCAAGCCCCGCGGTTAGCCTGCGTCTTACTACCGTACCAAGTGAACAAATGTATGGAAATGGCAGACTACCAGACACAATTTACTTACCTCATTCCAACACTCGAAATACCAAGTGCGGACCTCCTCGAGGCCGTATCGAGTAACCCAGTGTCTAACTGTAGCCTCGACCAGATTGTACCAGAAACCCATCTGCTTGGGAGGGCTTGCATGCCCCTTCCACCAGAAAACCTGTTGCCAAGTTGTCAGTGTCGACGGATGAACTATACTGAAACCACCCAAGTCTCGATTGAGGGACATACCGTCTCCGTGACTGTCGCAATGAGAGAGGGGCAAAAGCCAAACTCGACGAATGGTCGCACTCCCATATCCAACATGATGTCGAAGAGCGCATCGATGTACTGGAAGTTATATACATGTTTCCCGTTCACTTCGGCCACGACATGCATATCATCGTGGTAGAGACCATGGGAACGAACATAGCGGAAGCCACACGCCGTGCTCACAAGCTTGAGGTGGCTCTGCCAGTCGGCGCGAAGGCCCTCATTGGCTCTGCCAGCACCAACGACTGTGGACCAAAAAGTGCTGAGTGTTTCAACCGGCGCAGCCTTCACGGAGACCTGGAAGCCTGCCATGATGAACGAATGAATGTGGCAGGCGGAGGGTTAATAGACAGGGGTTCTTGGGTCTTATAAGAGGATTAAAAACTGAAAAAAAGAAGAGAGAAAGAGCTGACAATACAAAACTGAATATTTGAGTGCCCGGCTATCCCAACGGTATGATCCTGACCTTGTCTTTATTCCTACCTTATCGCATCTTATTCATTCGACGGCTAGATTACTTACAGTCCCTCTGTCGGACGACTCCCGAAAGTTTCTCCGCTCGTAGCGCCTTTTCTTGCTGTGAGTGTGGGAACCCCATGCAGGTACCATTTGGGAGATTAAAAGACTCGCCAAGACGTCGGAAAGGAAAAGAAAACAAATAGAGTGAAGTGGGATCTTGAATATTAGATACGTTCATCGGAGCTTAGGAAACACATGATTACACTCAGGTCATGATCTTGGCCAAGGCAGTAGCTGTTCTGAAGACCCACGAATATGGACATGAGCAATGGCAGGACCTGGATCGCAAGAAGCGTCGAACTGAGTCTAGTAACTATGCAACAGCTAGAATAGTTATCGCTTCACCTGATGAGAAAAACAGTGAAAGAGCTTGCTCTGGACTATGGCCAGGACCCATCGTGATGGGCGTGTATATTTCCATGCAATTGAAGAGATCGGGTAAGAGCAACGCTCAAGACTTGTGGTGAAGTCTCCTGTGTGACCCTGCACAAATTCTGAAGTAGGCAAGATGCGAAGGAGAGCAAGCTTGCAACCTGACCTAAGAAGGGACCAAAGCCTTCCTTATTTACAAAACAGCCCAGCTTCGCACGCTCCACACGGACGGGGAGACCTTAGCTCTGGGACAAAAGCGAATGAACGTAGTTGAACGCTAATCATCGGGGATTGAGAGTTGCTAGACTAATCAGGCTTTTATCAATATGGCTAAGCAACAAATGTGCCCACTGATGTGCGACTGGCGCAACAGGAAAGACCACCCTTAAGGGGCTACAACCTCGTAGCCGTCGGTTTGGCCATCGTCAACGACATACCAGCTAATGTTATCAAAGTAGATGGTACGAGTTCCATCGTTGTAGAGGCGAGTGTCTGGTTTGTTGCGTACCAGTCAGTCATTGTTCTCCAAACATAGTCACTACTATAGAGAAACTTGGAGAAAGAGGGGTGGGGGGTATGAATAGACCTGAGCACATACCAGCATTGTATTGGCCATTCTTGAAGCCAACGCCGATGGTCATCTTGCCATCACTAGTCCAAGCGCTGTCGAATCCCAAGTTGATGTTCTGGGCATTGTAAATGATCTTGCCGTTCCAGTAGACCGTGTACTGGCCGTCTTGAGCGTTGCTGAAGCGAGCATTGATGACAACGTCGTGCCAATCACCCAGGCTGATGCTGCCAACAATGGTCTTCGTTGTCAACGCACTACCACTAGTGACACAAGCATAGCGATGATCCACCTTCAGACTTGTGCCTACAATGTCAAGTGTACGACACCAGCTGTTGCAGCCCCCGAAGCAGAATTGTTGCGCTACAATGGATTGTTTGTTTGTAGGATAGTCTGCAGGGAGGCGCAAGCTGAAGCCGTGCCAAAGCTCGCGTTGAACAGGTTTCGTATCCGCACAGAGTTCAATGCCGCGACCTGCACGTGCACCATCGTAGCCAGCCTCATCAAACCAGGTCTCGACTTCTTGATTCACAACTTTGGCATACGATGGACGCTTGTACGTACACTCGTAGAACGGGTCGAGGGAAGTACCGGAATCGAAGTTCGAAGCAGCAAGAGTAGGGAGCTGGGCATTGCTCTGAAAGACAAAGGCTAGGACAGTTGTTAAAATAGTAGATAAAGACGGCATGATGGTGATATCTTTGAACATGACGCTTATGAGTGTAGTCCCGGGGGAACAATGATGAGATGAGGACAAGTTTCAGATCTACAGAACCCTGAAAGGGGCACACATATGAATTTATAGACATATGCCGAATACATTGCATAGCTGTTTTGATTACTCCTGTTTGAAAGTATGTGATCTCCAGTATATAGTGGGTCATCTCATTTAAGTTTCACTACTCTGAGCCTGACTATAGATTTGAGTTTGCCAGTTTATAAGTCTCATGGGTTTATATCAGAATAGAAGGCATAACAAGCTAAACCGGCTAATAAACTAAGAAGAATTCTGAAAGTATTTATTTATAATCTCTTTTATAAAAACGAAAAAAAATCTTTAATTATATTTTATCTTTAATAACAATAAGTTACTAACGTGATTGATAAGCGAATGTCCCAGACAAGCGAGTGTCCCACAAATCGATCCTTCTACGCCATCATCATTCAATCAATTGATCTATGACAACCAAACATGCCAGTGCCACATGATGAGGCTAGCATTAATCTAGCACTTCAAGCCCTTCAAAAAGACCCAGGGCTAAGCGTGCGACGCGCAGCCCAGGTCTACCAGGTGTGTAAGAAGAAGCTGGGCCGCCGTCGACAGGGCATGCAGCCTCGAAGCGATATCATGGCCAATTCGCGGAAACTATCCGATCTTGAAGAACAGAAGCTAGTTGAGTATATACTCGATCTAGATTCGCGAGGATTTTCTCCTCGGATCAGTGGTGTTGAAGAAATGGCCAATCTGTTGCGCATCGACCGCGACGCGTCACCCGTCGGCAAGCGCTGGGCAGGGAATTTTATCAAGCGGCAACCAGAGCTCAAGATGCGTTTATTTCGCAGATATGACTACCAGAGGGCTAAATGCGAAGATCCAGTCGCTATAAACGCGTGGTTCCGACTTGTAGCGAACACAATCGCGAAGTATGGCATCCGAACAGAAGATATCCACAACTTCGACGAGACGGGCTTTATGATGGGCGTTATTGCAAGCGGCATGGTTGTCACAGGCGCAGAAAGGCGTGGGAACCCGAAAAAGGTCCAGCCTGGAAATCGGGAATGGGTTACAGTCATTCAATCGATCTCTGCGCAGGGCTGGGCAGCGCCGCCGTTCATCGTTGTTGCAGGCCAGTATCACCTCTCAAGCTGGTATCAAGAAAGCACTCTCCCTAGCAACTGGGCTATCGCAACTACAAAAAACGGCTGGACCGATAATGACACGGGTCTCCTATGGCTAAAACACTTCAACCAACATACAGAGAAGCGATCAAATAGTGCCTATCGTCTTCTGATCCTTGACGGGCATGAAAGCCACCACTCTGCCGAGTTCGAGGCATATTGCAAGGAGAACAAGGTTATCACGCTCTGCATGCCTCCTCATTCATCTCACCTGCTCCAGCCTCTTGATGTGGGCTGCTTTGGGCCGCTCAAAAAGGCCTACGGTCGAGAAATAGAGCATCTGATTAAATGCTCTATAACACACGTTTCAAAGACCGAGTTCCTTTCTGCTTTCTATGCTGCATTCCGAGCCACAATGACCGAAAGAAATATCAAGGGAGGCTTTAGAGGGGCTGGACTTACCCCTCTAGATGCGGAACATGTGATCTCAAAGCTGGACGTGAAGCTACACACTCCAACGCCTCCCGAGGGGACTCCAGAGCTTCCTGACCCTTGGGTCTCAAAGACTCCCAAGACGATCAAGGAGACTGAATCTCAGTCTGCCTACCTTGAAAATCGAATCAGGAGACATAAGAGTAGTTCCCCAGCATCAATAATTGACGCTATGCTGTCAATGACCAAGGATGGAGGTCCAAGATCTTCGAGATGCTAATCACATCCTTAGCCGGCGCCGGAGAGAAAAAAAGACCCGGCTACGGAATGGAGGGACCATGACAGTTGAGGAAGGTCAAGCATCAATTGATCAGAAGGATATAGATTCGCAGGTAGCAGCTGAATTGTCAAGGAGAGGTGGTCGGCCAAGGTCGGGGCAGCCAAGCATAAGGCATTGTGGTGTGTGCGGAAAGGCTGGACATAATTCACGAACATGCAAGGCTAATATAGAGGCATCTGGGGAAGAGTATAGCGCTTAGTTTGGATTGATCAAGTAATTTGTTGCGTTTCAATCGAAGTTCTTGATATAGTGACTGTGGAAAGTGGCCGGTTCGCTTGTCCGGCCGGTTCGCTTGTCCGGCCGGTTCGCTTATCAATCACGTTAGCCGTTCTTACTGGCGAGATAAAGTAGACGTCTCTGTGATGTTGAATCTAGGACTCAGGGGCGAGGAGCTTGGCCTCTCAGCTGACTCGTACAATGATCACTTTTATAATTCTGTGCTGGAGCTACGCCTTCAGCCCCAAGAGGAATATGCTTGGGACTTTTCCGTAAGTAGTGTTTCTCCGTCGAGATTTAGTGGCATTAGGCAAGGCCTGCAGGCTACGACCTGATACGAGGTGGATCCAATCGCGTTTGTGGCGCGGGGGCGGGCGGCTTGCAGCGTTCTGTTCCGTCGTGCGATCCTGGCGTTCCTTCGTGGTCTTTGTGCTTATTGTCATTCTATTGGTATTCTTTGGCCACTCTCGCTCGCCCGTGTACTTAGTCTCCTGGGAAACAAGAATGTAATCATGAAGTTTACTGCTGACATGGAATTTGATCGACATTAGCTGAGCGAACGTTCCCTGTTCGAAGCTTCCAGCCTCTCGAGATGCCAATCAAGCGTCAACAGCGTTGTGAGTGAGGCTATCACCACCCCACTCATGTCCCGATACCCCGGCCGTTAAAGGCCCAACACCACCCCCTAAAAGGGCCAAGAGGAAACGAGAGAATCGCTACAAAAACGCGCCACCAGCTATCATTTCGGTAAGACGCTCAAAACACATCCGCGATACTGTCTGCCCTCTCAAAAGGGGAGAGAAGAGTGTATGCACATAATGTCAAGAACCAGTATACTGACGGCACTTTGTACGACAGCGCCGGAGAGCTCAGAACCGCGCTTCACAGCGAGCTTATCGCGAGCGTAAAGAGCAGCGGATTCACGACCTGGAGCAGCTTCTCGACGAAGCCCATCGCAAAGAGACTACATTGAGGCAGGCTTTCGTTGCTCTTCAGTCTGAGTATGGTAAGCTCAACGCCGAACACTACACCGTTGAACCGTGCGGGCAGATCGATACATCAGCGTTCTCCTCCGCCACTACTCCTGGAGGCGATGTCTTCTTCGCTCAGTCCATCTTTACCGGCGCTATAGCGGAGGATACCTCGGCTTCAGATCGAATGTCCCAGGCGATTTTGCCTGGAGAACTAGCTCTAGAGCTAATGTTGCAAGGTATAACGTATTCCACAAGCGAGTGGTCCACACAAGCGAGTGGTCCACTTCCATCAAGATACCAATACTCTTCCTTTAACCTTGAATAGGATCACCAACGATCATGGAAACACCGCCTAAAGATGCAAGGATACTAATGGCCCTTCAAGCTATACGACAAGATCAAAAACTTAGCATCCGCCGCGCTGCAGCGATCTACAACGTCAGCCATACTACGCTGCTTCGCCCCCCTAATTCGAGGAAGTTAACTTCATCCGAGGAGATGGCTATTGTTGAGTACATTTCTTGATCTAGATTCGCGATTTTTTTAGCCGCGGATTCGCGATGTAGAAGATATGGCGAACATCCTCCTCGCAGAGCGTGGTTCTGGATGCATCGGAACCAACTGGACTGCGAATTTCATCAAGCGACAGCCAGATCTTCGGACGCGTCGTTTTCGCAGATACGACTACCAAAGGGCCAAATCCGAAGATCCAATCGCGATAAACGCGTGGTTTCGCCTTGTGGCGAATACAATCGCGAAATATGGGATCCTGGACGAAGATGTCTACAACTTTGACGAGACCGGATTTTTGATGGGCATTATTACCCTTGGAATGGTCGTGACATCTTCAGATGGCCGTGCAGATGTTAAGAAGAAGCAACCAGGTAATCGCGAATGGGTTACAGTGATCCAGGGTGTTGGGGCGTTGGGCTTTTGCATTCCACCATTCATCGTTGTGGCAGGCAAGGTTCACCTCTCTTCCTGGTATGAAGAGAGCCCACTACCGCACGACTGGGTGATCGCGACGACTGAAAACGGCTGGACTACAAACGAGAATGGTTTCGAATGGATTCAACATTTTGATCAACATACAAAGGCAAGAACTGCGGGCACATACCGTCTTCTTATCCTCGACGGCCACGAAAGTCACCATTCGACTCAATTTGAGCAGTACTGCAAAGAGAATAAGATTATCACTCTTTGCATGCCTGCACATTCATCTCATATACTTCAGCCACTTGACGTAGGCTGTTTTAGTCCATTGAAAGCTGCTTACGGTCGCCAAATTGAGGCGAAGATGAAGAGTGGTTATACACACATCGAAAAAAAGGACTTCTTCCCCGCATTTTTTGCCGCCTTCCAGGCCTCGATGACTGGAAAAAACATTCAAGGGGGATTCAGAGGAACAGGGCTTGTTCCCTATAGCCCAGGCTCTATTCTGTCTAAGCTAGATCCGAAGTTTGCAACCCCATCGCCTCCAGGTACAGCCACTGGCGATCCGCAACCTTGGACGTCAAGGACACCAATGAATAGTGGAGAGGCCGTTTCAAAACATGATTTCCTGCGGGATCGAATCGAGCGCCATCAAGGAAGCTCTCCAACGTCAATTGTTCAAGCGCTTGCGCAGTTTGCGAAGGGAACCGAGCAAGTTATGCATCACATGGCACTTTTGAAGGCAGAGGTCCAAGACCTACGAGAGGCAAATGATACCCTTAGCCGACGTCGGCGTAACCGAAAAACACATCTCCGGCGAGGAGGGATTATGACTATAGGGGAAGGGCAAGCCCAAAAAGATCAAGCAGATGCGGATGTGCAGATAAAGCAAGAAGTGCAACAGAGTAGGGGCCGTCAGCGACGTGACGAGACGAAGAAAAGATGCTGTGGTACATGTGGCAACACCGGCCACAATGCGCGAACATGCCAAATTGATGTAATACCGTCTCCTTTATCCAGTAGCAATTACATATAACCGTTTGTAGTTCTTGTGGCTGGTTGAGAGTAGGAGTTTGTAGAATAGTCAGAGGAAAGTGGACCACTCGCTTGTGGAATACGTTACTAGTTTGGAAGAAATCATATTCGTGTAAGATCTAAGGGTTATCAGACAGCATTACAGACGGCTGTATTATAGCTTCGTTATACCATGGCCAAAACTCCTCCTCTGACCAGCGTTGAATAATGCGAAGACAGTGGATGACTTTGCAGAGCTCCACCTCATCCCGGGACGAGCCAACGGGATAGCGTACCCAGAATATCTAAGCCCTTTTGTTAGTACAGCAACCACTATCTTCACCGAAAAGGAGTGAACTTACTGTTCGTGACCGGTCCCTTGTGCTAGCGACGAAGTGCCAGTCATGCCCAACGGTGATGAATCCAGGCAAGAATGGCAGGCCCTTCAGCTTCTCGGCAGCCAACTCATTTCCATGAAGCTCTTGCAGTAATGTCTCTAACATGTTCCATTGTGACGCTTGCCATGTGCTTAATTGAAGTTCGGCGTCGTCCGTGCTTGCATTTTCTCTTTTCGTTTCAATGCTGGCGATTATCGGTCGATTCCGCAAAGGTTCAAACTCCGTGTGATTGATCGACTCTCCTGGCACTCTCCTTCGAAGCTCGCGTATACGCTCGGTAATGTGAAGAATGGTTGGCTCTAGACACATAACGAAGTCGACCTTCTTCCCGAACGCTGCGGATGGCTGATACTGCTTGGTGATTTCGGCCGTGGTACTGACATGGTTAGCAAAGCGGTCGGAGTAAGAGACCCTGGTCTTTCTCGAATCTTACCATTGCTTGAAGCTGACTTTGTTAGGCACCGGCTGCTGGCCGTTATAAAGAGCAAGGCAGAGCACATTGA
Source organism: Sarocladium kiliense (assembly GCA_030734395.1). Lineage (NCBI taxonomy): Eukaryota > Fungi > Ascomycota > Sordariomycetes > Hypocreales > Sarocladiaceae > Sarocladium > Sarocladium kiliense. The sequence continues at coordinate 46,455 of JAUZTG010000030.1, read as the reverse complement.
AGTGCACAGCTGAGTTCCACGCTGCCTCCTCAGCTCTGTCTTCTTGACACACTCTTGCCCAAGCAACAACAGCGGATATTGATTGAAGGCATGGAAATCGCTCCGGGGACATTTCGGGCCTCGGATTTGCGAAGTTGTGCTCTGATAGAAGCAGTGGGTTCAATTGAGCTTCAAACTCATGCCTCCGACTCGCGGGTATTATACCCACGGCATTATGGCATGCTGTGAGTTTACCAACAAAGGCCGCCAGCTTCTTTGGCATGTCAGTGGCAGACACAGACAAGGCGCGAGTCTCGATTCCATCCTCGAGTAGGTCTAATGTCGCCAGCCTCTTACGTGGCGATGACCTCTGCGAGTGTGTGCTGGTGCTTGTGAGGGATCGTGATGAGGCAGATGAGGCGTAGGACGCCGCAGGCTTTCTCGCTCGGGGTGTCGCATCAGTATTCAGATCGTGATTCTCTTGTCGTTGTCGCTTCGTCGGGGTTTCGTTGTCCATGTCGCGATGGGACGATGACGGCGGCGTTAGTCGATTTCGTCGCCTCTTCTGACTTGGCTGCGCAATCGTCTCAGGCAAGGCCTCGGCGGGTTGGCTGTAAGAAAAGTACTCTGAAGGAAGCTGAGAGAGCCACTTGGAGATGTCGTCGCACATGGTTTGATTGATGGCGTGCGAAATGTGCGATGAACGTTGCGTCTGCCGATGATGCTTTGACTAGGTAGACGACGCGACCTGGAGGTGGGGAGACATGGCCTTCGGTGGTGGCGTGGGGTGGTTGACCAAACAACCAACCCACAGTGCGCGAAACCCGCTGCGGTTCCCGAACATGGAAATCAGGGGACACGCGAAGGTTCCGTGCTACGTAGAGTTTTTATGACATACGGAATTTTAATAAATAATTTGTATAATTAAAAAAAAATGCTGGTTCAAATGATATTGTAAGAAAGATGATTAAGCTAACTGCTTATAGTGTCACAGCTGGGACCAGATGAAGCGGACCAGGTGCTACCCTGCATACGCTGTCACGTGTGCACGCGGCGCACCGCGTATTTAGTGAGGATCTCCAGGAGATCCTCAACGTAGCTCTTCGAGCTACGTCTTGTATATATAGCCTGCCCTACCTTGAGGAGTGCCTATCCGTAGCAATAGACCCGATACTGTTCGCCCGCGTGCTCCCCGTCTACCTGCCCACCGACCGACCCTGACACGTAGTTAAAGATACTTACTAATGAAGGTAAATACTGGTAACTTAGTTAATAAGTTAGGCGGACGGGGACCCGTCCACCTATTGAGCCCCCCAGGAAGGGGGAACGAAACCCGGAACACAGGCCAAGCTCTGGACCAAATACCCGCAACAACGAAGTTGGAACCCTCCCGAATGATAATTTGAACAGGGATCACACACTGGACCGCCGCCATGGCTAACCCATCCCATAGAAATCGAGATCGTACCAAGGAGAATTCTGCCAAATCCTGCAAGTCAGGTGCAGCATACTTTGATAAGTTAAGCCGGAAGTACGGCGCAGACATTCATGTCCAGGCGCCGGAGCCCATATCAGTAGCGTAGAGCACGGAAAGCTCTCTCGAGACACGGCGGTGGTTATCGAGCACTTTGGCACCGAGGTGCTAGGTTGCGATAAAGTCATGGCCGCGAAGAACAACGCCGTCGCTCGTGATGCGTTCAAAATGGCAAGGTTCGGTGGCCAGGCCGTCTTAACAGGCGATGACCCGTTATCGACACATCCCGGGAGGAATCGAACGCAATCCTGCCGGGACGCTTCGTCCGGTGGCAACCGGAGCAATCAAAGAGGAAGGGAGCCGGTACTTGACCCAACCCCTGGTGATGTGTATCTTGGGTTCTGGGGTAAAGCTAAGAAACCCTGGGCGGTGCTCCTCCTGCCTACAAAAAACATCAGCGACGTTGGTGTACCCGGCACGATTGAAAGCATGGGGTTGAGGGAAAAAGTGCCCACATGCTACGATTATGATCGGCGGACTAAGGAGTTCAGTTGGGCAGAAGGACACGAAGACGGAGGAGCTCTTGTCGCCAGGCGCGAGTTCCCCGTCCTGTACTTTGATGGCCGACGCACATCTAGCGTTGGATGGCTGGGCGCCAGGGATCTCGTGCCATTCAATACGGAATCAGCTGCTGCGTCCGATGTTCCACACATCGAATCGGTGGGAAAGTACCTGCAGAGGCGGTCTAGGGTCGTATCAGCGGATACAACGGCTTCGTCAGTCAGTACGTCTCGAAGCATTTGAATCTAAACCGCTTCCCTTACTAATGCGTTAAGTTGGTGACGGAGGAGGTCAACAAGAGTCGTCTCCGCCTCCTCGAGTGGATCCCCACAATCCCGATAGCCCTCCCTCCTACGGCGAGGAGGCGCCGACAGTACCACAGATCGATCCATCCGACGGCCAAAGTCACACTGAATCCAATACGGACACCTCGGCAAACGACCAATTTGGTCAGTCCGACTCTCCCCCTGAGAAACCGAGTGAGGTCCGCCGGCACGAGGATTTACCCCATGGCATCAGCCAAGCCCCGGTCCCCGAACCCACAGCCGGGAAGCACGCCACAATGTCAGAACAACGTGGTCCTGATAACCAACAACACGGCACTGATGCCCCTGTTGGCAAATTTGTTGGCGGACTGGACATAATAACCCTAACGAAGATCGCACAGGACGCGCAGCGAGCAGCGGGACCAGAAAAAAATGCTGTCACCGGCAGCTCAAGATGTTCGGTCGTCTCCCGCGGCTCATGTCTCCCGAAACCCGATGGCCACGCCACCTCGGCATACACAACCCAGCTCGGCCCTCTACAGCAGTTGCGTCCAATTCTACCAGCCGCCAATCTAACCACTCCTTTGCGTTTACCTCCTATTCGACCCCCGCAAGGTCAGGCGGATGTACCTCAGCTGGAGCGGTTGACCTCACTGCTCCAACCGCCCCACCTGCACCTACCCACCAGTCCCGGCCGGAGACTCCTGCTCAATCCGATAGGTCCAACGTCCTCTTAAATAGAACTTACCCCGACCAGAACCTGGCCCAACTTAAAATAAAAGTCGTTTCTGCGCGCCGAAAAAAGGAGCATCATGATCTCATGGGGAGGAGCGAGACAAACAAAGAATGCTTGAAGCGCGGCTGCTTCCAGTTTCCCCTCTCCTCCCTGTGTTTGGCACACGAACTCTATTTCGCACTGTTGCGGCGGTAGTGGCTCGACGTGTCCCACGCGTTCCGTCCTTCACGCACGGCTCCTTCCCCTAGGACCATCATGTCAACCTCCCTGGCCGCCCATCGTCGAGTGTCCCCCAAGAACTTCCCGCAGGGCGGCTTTGACTGCATAGACGAGTCGGTCAAGGTCGGGGAGGAGACGCTTCCTTTCTATAAAGAAGGACTGTTCTATCCTGCGCGCCTCGGCGAGGTCATCCGCGATCAGTACCAGGTCATAGCCAAGCTTGGATATGGTGCCTCATCCACCACATGGCTGGCCCTGGACGTCTTGTAAGTCCGCCCCCTTCCTTCGGCCATCATATCACTTCTTCCTTCTCCTCCTCCTCTTCTTCTTCTTCTTCTTTTTCTTCTTCTCTGACACACGCTCATAGAACTCATCGATACGTTGTGCTTAAAGTGCACGTCACTCATGTATCACGCCCTTCGAGAGCTGTAGGTGCTCCAGTACCTGAAGTCCATGCAATGTCTCGTGGTTTCCAGACAGAGAGCTGTCTGGCTTTGTCTTTTGTGTCTTGCGCAGGAACGGAGCTCCCGCAATGCTTTATCATGCGAGCACTGGCTATGTAGTAGCTGCGACTACTGCGACTGCTGCTGGTGTTGAAATGTTTGGTTGGCGAAAATCCTAGCGACCTCTGAAACATCCCAGCACATGCATTAATAGGTAGAAGACCAAGGGCGGGCCCATCGCTAGTTGTGACCAGACTCCCCGGGTGCTTCTAGGACCGACGCACTAACGCAGAGCCAATGAGCTTGCGAACCGGCACTGGTTCCCATTGCACTTTGCGGGCTGGCATGGCGCAGAGTCAAGGTATTAACCTCATGAGCTTATGAATCTTGAGCAGGAAAAGTCTGAAAACTGGCCAAGGATGGTGGGGCAGAGCTGCCAATAATGATTTACGCCGCTAGCTCTGGTACTAGGCCCAGACAGCCTCCGCGTGCTTCATCACATGCGGAAAATCAAGGACTTAGGAGTTAAGAACGGATTTAAGCAAAAGCCCCATAAGATCCGCCGATCTGATTTGACGGAACTTGGCGAATGATCACAATGGTTAAGGTGGGTGCCAAAATTGATTCAGCGTAGGGAGCCTTGACATCGAAACTTGTCATTATTAAAAATCGCGATCGGCGATTGCACGACGGCGTCTACTGCTCTTTCTCATCATCTTGAATCGAATGAATACACAGAAATAGCGTCGTACACCCACAATATGCATGTCATTCTTACCGGCGCGACTGGCCTCGTCGGCTCGGGTGTACTGGACGCAATGATCAAGACAAAAGACATAACCAAGATATCGATTCTCAGCCGACGGCCCGTAAGACTGGCCGAGGATTCAAACGATAAACGAATCAATGTCATCATCAATAAGGATTTTGAGAAGTATGACTCGAAAATGTTGGAACAATTGAAGGGTGCAACAGGATGTGTCTGGGCTCTAGGGATTAGCCAAACCCAGGTGAACAAGGAGTAAGTTATACGCAATATGCAATACTATTAGAGCAATATTGTGCTGACGAGTTACATAGAGAATACGTCAGCATCACTAAAACCATGGCCCTAGAAGCTGCCAAGGCTTTCCAGACACTTGTGCCTAAAGATGAGCCGTTTAACTTTGTCTATATTTCTGGCGAAGGTGCTACGACGCAGCCAGGAAGGTTCTCTGCGATGTTTGCTCGCGTCAAGGGCGAAACGGAGCTGGAATTGGCAGAAATGCGCAAACAAAACCCATTGTTTCATGCAATGTCAGTTCGGCCGGGGGGTATTGATGACAGTGCACACGATGCTATTAAGGCTTACATTCCACCCAAGCCTCTGGCTGGCCGAGCTGCTGAGCTGCTGTTCCCCGCTCTTCGAACCTTGATTCCTAATTTCATAAGCCCTACGGAGCCTCTTGGCCACTTTCTTACGGAACTGGCAATGGGCAAGCACAAGAATGAGCTTGTGGCCGGACCAGGTATCACAAAAATCGAAGAGTTTCCAATTTTACAGAATTCAGCATTCCGAAGAATATGGGGAATATGAAAAGCTCACTTAATGTTAAGGTAAATCATAGTTTGAGATGGTGGAAATATAGATAAGATTGAATCCAGCAAACTCAGCGATAGACCTGCCTCAGACATAGACGAAGCTTACTTGCCTATGTATGGGATTTATATATAACGTAATCCATAAGCGAGCGCCGCACACAAGCGAGCGCCGCACACAAGCGAGCGCCGCACTTCCCCACGCGACACGTCTATTCTACATTTGAAACCTGAAAACTGCCGCGATCGAACATGTCTTTGGCGTCGTACGAGGCTAGGGTGAATTTGGCCCTCGAAGCCATTCGGAAAGACCAGAATCTAAGCATACGGGCAGCAGCGAAGATCTACAGCGTGTCTGATCGAACCATTCGCCGACGACGCGATGGCTCTTCCGCACGACGCGATACCGTACCCAATTCAAGAAAGCTTACACAACTAGAAGAGGAAGCCATTGTTCAGCATGTGATCGAGTTATGCACGCGATCTTTCCCTCCTAGATTACGTGGCGTGGAAGATATGGCCAATCAATTACTTCACGCACGCGACGCGTCGCCGGTTGGCAAGAACTGGGCCTCCAACTTCGTGAGACGACGGCCAGAGCTCCGTACGCGGTTTTCTCGAAAATATGATTATCAAGGAGCCAAATGCGAAGATCCAAAGGTCATTTCCGAGTGGTTCGCACTCGTATGGAACATCAGAGCCAAGTACGGCATACTAGATGAAGACATCTACAACTTCGACGAGACTGGGTTTATGATGGGCATCATCTTCGCATGTATGGTGGTCACTACCTCAGATGGCCGTGGCAAGGCCAAACTGGCGCAGCCCGGCAATCGAGAGTGGGCAACTGTAATCCAAGGCGTGAATGCACAAGGCTGGGCCATCCCGCCATTCATCATCCTGGCCGCGCAATACCATCTAGCCAACTGGTACACAGAGAGCAATCTTCCGTTCGACTGGGTAATCACGACTACAGAAAATGGCTGGACTACCAACGAAGTTGGGCTAGATTGGATCAAGCACTTCGACAAGCATACAGCGAGTCGGACGAAAGGTACCCATCGGCTCTTGATCCTTGACGGCCATGAGAGCCACCACTCCACGATTTTCGAGCTCTACTGCAAAGAACACAACATTGTTACACTCTGTATGCCTTCCCATTCCTCTCATTACCTCCAGCCGCTAGATGTAGGGTGTTTCGGGCCAATGAAGAAGGCGTATGGTCGACAGATCGAGGACCTGATGCGAGTGCGTGTTACACACATAAGCAAGGTCGAGTTCCTTTGCGCATTTCGCGAGGCATTCTTTGCTTCTATGACAAGAGAAAACATACAGGGGGGTTTTATGGGAGCCGGACTTGTGCCACGCAACCCAGAGAGAGTTCTTTCTAAACTAGATGTACGGATACGAACTCCATCACCTACCCTGCCCCTTTCGACCCCCGCTGACCCTTGGATTTCCAAGACGCCTCAGAACCCCTTGGAGGCCACTTCGCAGTCGGAATTAATCAAGATTCGTATCTCCAATCACCAAAATAGCTCCCCGACATCGATGGTTAATGCAGTCGATCAGTTTGCGAAAGGTACAAAGGCAATAATGCATCGAGTGGCCCTCTTAGAAGCGGAGGTCTCCTCTCTTCGTAAGGCTAATGAAGCTCTCAGCAAACGTCGAAGAGCTAAAAAGACCCGCGTACGGCTAGGAGGATCACTTACTGTGCAGGATGCACAGGATTTACTGGGACAAAAAGATGTAGGTGAGAAGATACGCCAGGGAAAGCAGCGGGATGATGGTTTTACAGGAAGTGACCGTGCAAGATCACGGTGCTGTGGCAAATGTGGCAAAGCTGGGCATAATGCCCGAACCTGCCAAGAGACTGCAGAATCGTTAGATTCGCCTATTTCCAGCGTCATTGTTGTTGATTATTAGGTTTATAGTGGTGCAAATAAGGATAATGGCTGCGTAGTGCTGGCAAGTGCGGCGCTCGCTTGTGTGCGGCGCTCGCTTATGGATTACGTTAGCACTTGGTAATCTGAGTCTGGAGGTTAAGGTTGATCTGATTCTCTATGTATCTCGTAGGATCTAATATCTTTAAAGAGAGCTTCCACTTGATCAGCATCTGAAACACGAAACAAGTGCCGGGGCTCCGGCAGACAGTCGTCCCGGTTGTATCCTATGGTCGAACTAGTGAAATACCCTTTTCCCCTGTGGTAACTCAATCTTCCTTCCGTTCCGTTCATTACATATGTGCTTAATCGCCTCCAATCCCTTTATTTGATTCGCGCATCTTCTCGTCAGTATCATCCTTCTAAGCCTCAGAATTTTCATTCCTGAGGTTCGCCGGGCCCCGCCGCGGGGCCTGAGCGATCAATTCGATTTCATCAATTTCGCACTCGCGTGGCATTACATTGGCAGCTCAGCGTTTGGCCGGTGGGGTTGGAAAATGGGGCCTCATAGGGACATCAGGATCCATGGCTCCCAAATTTTCGCGGTACCCGTAGGCATTGTATAAGCATTGACGGTTAACAGGGGGGCAATAGGCGCGCCACCGGTGATGCGAATAAATGTCACCACCAGTGGTGCCATTAAGATTATTACGTAAGCCTTGCTCAGTGTGTAAGCCAGCCTTGGGATGAGGATATACGTGATGTAGCTAGTAATAACAGCCCCTTTCCGTTTAATTAAAAGCATTCTTCTTCTTTGTAGCCCGCATTCCTTAAGCACCTTGTTCAACATGTGCTCAATACCACCGGTGAAACAGTTTCCAGATGACTCCCTGCCCCAGAAGGCGAGCATAGCTCCTGAGATGCCTTATACACTGCAATCAACTTGTGGGCAGCAGCCAGAGGCTATGCGTTCGTCACTGGAAAGTCAAGGAACACGCATTACGGCCGACGACTCGTCATCTTTGTCTGCGATCGTGGAGGCGAGCCTCCAACTGCTTCAAATACGCGGCAGCGATCAACTACAACCCCGCGCATAGGATGCCAGTTCTCAGTTCTCTGAAAGGAGTCATTTAGACAAGGCACCATGGCGTCTTACGCATCGTCGAGGCAGTGAATTTTCTCAACACAACCATGAGCCAAGCACCAATCTATCTGCACTCCAGTTCATCACCGGCTATCCCATGCAGACAGGTTGATTGTTAACAACCTTGCGAACGCTGGAGTAGCGCCAAAAGATATCAGGTCTTACCTCCGTGAGAACTCAAAATGTAACGCAACCCAGCAAGATATATACAATTGTATTGCACGGGGCAAACGAGACCTGCAAAAAGGTCAAAGCACTATACATGCCCTTGCCAACGAGCTCGAGGAAGAAGGGTTCTGGAATCGAATCCGATTTGATAACGATGGCCGTGTCACAGCTGTGTTATTTGCACACCCAGAGTCATTGGCATACCTTCAATCGTACCCGGATCTACTTATCTTGGACTGCACATACAAGACAAACAGGTACAATATGCCTCTTTTGGATATTGTCGGCGTGACGCTTGCCAACGATCAATCTGTATTGCCTTTGCCTTTCTCAGCGGCGAAGAGGAAACGGACTATATATAGGCATTGGATCGGCTGCACTCGATGTATGAAGCATGTAACGCATGCTGCTCTGGGTGTGCCGCGTGTACCGCTCGTGCATCCATGAATCCTCAAACTGTTTCTCGGCCGGCAATCACATCTGCGGAGTGATGTATTCTTTCCTCTGTTCTATCAATTTTCGTCATTATAGCCCCATCTGTTGTCTATGTCAAATCGTTAAGCTCATCTTCCTCTGCGATTAGCTGGATCACCGCCCGCTCGTCTACTGGTGACGGTTGATCGTGATTCGCAAGCGTTAGGTCCAACCACCGACATGCTGGTGCTTGACAATCCCTGCCCAAGGGGGGAAGCCACACCCGCTGCCCGTCTGGCGGATGCGCGTTTACTGGTAACCGGTTATCGCCCATTGGTGCCAGTAACACGTTGCTAGTCCCGGAATGTCCGCCTGGCACTTGATGACTGCTAGTGGACGTCAAACACCTCACCTTCCCTGGGAACCCGCGGGATGGCTGCTCACCGAGGTGTGGCTTGGCGAGAATAGGCATGTTTGCGAGGGAAGCCGCAGTCTTCAAGTCGAGAAGTCAGTGTGAACGGATACGGTGGGTGAGGGCAAGGGTTAGCATGTCGTCGCTTCGGTGCTCTACGATCACATTTGTATTACCTCCGTACTAGCATAGATATTGATAATTCAATGGTTGGGCGGGGGGTGGCGTCGATAGCGACTTGCAGTTCGTCTCTGTGGCTCCCTGGCCAGGACCCTCTGGCTCCCGATGCGGGGTTCACCGACTATGGCCTCACCGCAACAGCGATTATAAGAGACTGGAGCCAACCCGAAATAGCTGGGATACGCCTCATGGTAACCCAGAGAACATTGACGGACGCCAGCGATGGAACCTCAATGCGTACGCAAGCCGCCGCGTTCCTAAGTCCAGGCAGACTTTGTGGCTGACGCGCCACCTAGGCTTGACTAGGCCCCGGCTGCCTGGCGGTCCCTCCGGTATATATGAACAAAGCTATAGACGGATCCGATAACATCGTCATCTCTACATGGGATCAACTCTGCCGCACCCCAAGCCATGTTGGCAGATAGCGGCGACAACCGAGCATATGGATCCTGCGCTTGATTACACCATCGCGTCAGCATCGCGTCATCATTGCATAATTCTCCATCTCGGGGCAGGGTCTCCGATACGCTCACAAAAATGGTAAATGGCGGCCCATTGTGAGTGTCCTGCGAGTCTGCTGGTCAAACTTCTTCATCCACATCGGACATCGGATCAGCTTCAAGGCATCCTTTTCCATATCCTCATCCATGTCTTCTTCAATGTCACAACTATCCGTCACTGGCGATATGAGCCTCTCCAACACTGAAAAACGCTCTGAGGCACGGTCTGGGAGGCTGGCCCGCCTGTTACCCGCAAAGAGACCAATCTCTGAGACCTCCAGTTGCACAGATGGCACAATGCCTATCATGCCCACCATAGCCACGATCCCTAAGCGCTCGCGTATTGGAGTTTCTATCGCTTGTAATCGCTGTCGTGTCAAAAAGACACGGGTAGGTCTTCTTGCATCATCGATTCTAGATTGAGCAGCCACGAGACGTGTGTAATGAAACATCGTGCGTGGTGGCGGCTCCGCGTAACACAATACAATTAGTACAATATCAGCTAATACTTTGGTACTACATGTAGTGCAACGGCGCTAGACCTGGTTGTATTTCTTGCGCCAAGGAGAACCAGAGTGCATCTACTCAACACCGATCGAGGCCAAGACGAAGAGCGGAGACCTCCTGGTTGAGGCGATTCAGCTGCTCAACTCGTTGACCTCATCGCAAGCAGTCGCAACGATGTCTTCTTTACGTGGCTCGGACGATCCGGCAATTCTAATAGAATCGCTCCGACAGGCTACCGAAACAGCTGATCAAGCCGGCATCTATTCCGGGTTCGCCCTTTGCTCGGTAAGACTGCCTTCTTTAATTGGCGGACCTGAGTTGAAAAACCCCTCAGGGATGTATGACTTCGAAGACGCCATCTCCACGGATGGATCTAACCTCATTTCCCAGGTGCCTTCTAGCCCAGGTTCTCTATCCGTCGGCTCTTCCACAGGAGCACCACAGCAGCAGCAGCAGCTATCGAGTAAATGCGTGTGTACCTCCGGAGAACCTTGCTCAGGCTACAAAAAACCCTTGCACAGCACGCAAGAAGAAATGCGCAAATGTATGCAACCTACATTCCGTTGAGCGGATATCACTTATCCTTGCTGACCAGGCTCACCTTTCAAGGGGTAGGACAGGGCTCGTGCAGCGGCTGCAAGACACGGCAAGATTCTGAACTATACCAGTTTCATCGCCGCCAGGCTGAAGAAAGCCGGCTCCGCAGTGGCGTACCACCCGGCTCCGGCCCGGCATCAGTCCCGTTTGAAACGCGGCTTATGGCGCTGGGACAGGACATCCTAGAAAATAGTCGTCCAGTCCTAGATCAGCCGTCCAGTCTGAGGCAAGATTTTAGCCCATGCAGCTTCCGGATAACATCTATTCTTTTCTGACCGGATTATTCGCAGCAGAAATACATCATCTTATGACACGGATGGGTTTTGGAATGACGTGCTCGACACCGATCCAGTGGAGACGAGTGTTGCAACTCACCTAGGGTACGGCAAAGTACTGGAAACCTTGGCCGGGTCGAAGGTGCAAACAGGCTTGAATATCTGGTCCACCGTCACAAAAGACGTATGCCTTATCCAGCATCTGCTCGCCCTTTACTTCTGTTGGGAATACCCAGTATCCGCAAGACTGAGCAAAGAGCACTTTCTCAAGGATTTCCGGGACGGGAAGTCTCGTTACTGTTCGCCGATTCTTGTGAATGCTCTGCTCGCGCTGGGTTGCCGGTTCTCCAGCAAACTCACCACGCATGCCGTTCCTAACAATGTACACACCTCGGGAGATCACTTCTTCGAAGAATGCCAACGGCTCTTGTCCCTGGAGGACGATCATTGTGCCTTCACAACTATCCAAGCGCTGGGTATCATGTCAATTCGCGAGGCGAGTTGCGGGCGCGACTTGACAAGCTCCTATTACGGCGATCAGAGCATCCGGCTCGCGATGGAAATGGAGAAGCCTGAGGAAGCTGGCAGTGACGCGGATGAGTTTGCTGTCCGCGTCGCGACATTTTGGGGTGCTTTCGCCCTTGACAAGTAGGCTTCATGCTCAACCAATGTGTCGAGAAGCTATCAGCCATTGCCAGTAGCTAATGATATTCAGTGCTCTGTCTCTCTCCAAGAGCACGCTTCCGCAATCGTCCCGCTACCCTCACCTGCCATCGAAACCCGCTATAATCACCGACATTGACGCAGGATTGTGGATGCCTTACTCTGACGATGGTATGCCGTGCCGAGTGTCGAAAAAAATCACCGTCATTCTTCATTATTATTGCTGACCCTCGATATAGGTGTATCTGGTCTGCAATCAGGTCCGCAGGCGTCTAACGTCCGCTCGGTATTCGCTAGCTCCTGTGAGCTAGGTAAAGCCGTTCACCGGTCCCTTTACGCTTTCCATTCACCAGTGGTAACCACGACGAGCCGAGACATCTGCAACATATATACGGAGTATCTCAACTGGTACAACCACATGCCAGAGGCGCTCAGGCTTTGCTTTAATTTCACCCCGACCGTTCTCTTCACGCAGTACGTCCTTGTTCTCGGCCTGAGAGTTCTACAAACAGAGTTGACTGATGCAGCAGTATGTATTATCATTACGCCATCCTCCTACTTTTCCGCCCTTTCATAAAACTGAAGATCATCGGGTCCTCCATTTTGCCGCGCGATGTCTGCGCACAAGCGGCAGGCGCGATACAGGGCCTGCTTCGATCGTATTCTGCGATGTACACTCTGCAGCGGACGCCGGCGCCGTTGCCACAATTTGCATTGTCAGCTGCGATCATGCCTCTCGCCATCTGGGCACTAGACAAAACAGGGCTGATGGACAAGGAGCGCACATCGAAACCATCGGGACAAACCGAGGAGTCGGTAGATGCTAATGTCGTATATGCGATTAGGCAGGGGTTGAATGATCTCAAGGAGATGTCGCTACACCATCAATTCGCAAGCCAAGCGCTCGAATCTCTCCGATGTCTCGCGAGAACGTGGGGCTTGGGATCGGATGGGCCTGAAGATGGCGTGCCACCGCAAGTGTGCGCGCACGGTACCGGGACTTACCCGATTAGCCTTGACTTCAACGCCCCGAACGTGAGGGAGGAAGACTTTATACGCGCATAGGAGGCAAGGCATGAGGTATCCTTGGACAGGACCTCTGCTTCTGCTGACGAGGTTGCGGTGGTTCTGCGTATGTAATACCCCAGCAGCACGATTGGAGATGGTACATTACATAGGATCTCGGGTTTGCGACGTATGTGATATGGTTTGATTTGTTCTCTTTTCAGGATGTAGCCTGCAGAAGAAGTAGTAGAAGCATTTTAAACTGAGTCTGGATCCCGCCTGACTGACTGTGGTGATGACCAGTGTTGATGACTTTGGTTGAGACCACCCTGACCAGCATGGCCAACCTGGTGTGCATTTACTGAGTGCCATAACCACTGCGTCTATCTACACCAAAGACGTCTTTGCATTCAATGACAACTTATCTCATAGCATGCTTCTGCAGATGCGTCTTACTCGTCAATCTCATGTCACACACCACGCATCGAAGTGAGATACCATGAGATGCTTGAGATATATGAGAAAGACGCCTCCTGCGAAAATGCTTCGAGAGATCCCCCGACGTATAGAACGCGCGGATAAGCTCTTTTGATCGAAGGCCATTTGGTTCAAGAGAAAGCGCAGCGCCAACGCACATAAAACACCGCTGAGGCGGTTTCGGCTGTCTGCGTCGAAGAGCGGCAGGGCGGATTACTGATCCGACTTGCGAGCAACGAGAGACCATCGCAGAAGATACCGTGGGACTCAGGATGTTCTTCGAGGTTCTTAGCAGCGGTGTCCAGAAGGGTGGGTTAAGTTCAACGCCCTAAAGAGTCGACTGCCAAGGTCACTGACGCTCACCTAACCCAAGAATCCCGAAAGACGTTCACCACTAACACGCTTTTAAAAATATCATGGAAATAAGCAAGCATCGCATCATTCAGCGGATTCGCCCGCGCTGGAGCCGTTTTCTCCGATGAGAGGAGCCATGTACTTCACGGGATTATCTGCTGGAGACTCGTCGTTAGATTCTCTCTTCTATGTACAAGCAAACATCCAGGATATCAGCTGGTGTCGTTTTGGCAGTTTGGCGAAGGTTGTGGCGCTTGACCCTGGGTTTTGTGGACGAAAACACGTTTCGTCGTTTTTGAGGAAATTTCTGTATGCCAAATGGCTGGCAAGGTGGACTTCGTCGAGATATGATGCCAAACTCGCGGTTGAGTATTGCTTTAGAACTAGCCTACAATAAATGGAAACTTAGCCGACCCATCCTGCTTCCTCTCTCCACCCACGTTCTGCGTGCACATTCTTTTCTTACGTCCTCTTCCGCGATGCCTCCTTCCTCTGCCTCGGTTCTCACATGCTTCTTCGATACGCGTCCTAACTAAAACCCGCTTCATCAGACGCGTCTCCAAGTCCTCAACCCAGGTATCGCACGCCCCCTCGATGACATAGTCAACCATGCGAGCCCATGGAGAGGGCTTTGATAAGTTCATGTAGACCACTGTTCCACTTGCCTTCTGAACTACACGTGCGAACGTGCAGGCTAACTTCCTCGGACCAGAGACACGCAGGCTCGTGCCAAGCACGAGAAGCATGTCCGGACTGGCCGTCAAGTCGCTTTCGATAATCTCCGCAATTGCTTCGCCATTGCTATGATCAGCACCCAGTAGTGCGATGTCTGGCACGAGATACCCTATTGAGGTCGGCCGTAGGCATTTGTTTATCCTTTCCTGGCGTGAGAGGCGACATTGGGGACAAGGGAGGTCACCTTCGCTTTGTATTCGCGCCAAATGGTCATCCCAGTCGAATGCTGTGCGGCAAATCTGGCACCGCAAGTGACGCAAAGAGCCGTGAAGCGGGACACAGTCAGCATTGGGGTCGATGTCCGTGTGTAAGCCCACTTTGACTTCAAGCATATCGATGTTCTGGGTGTAACATCGGAGCAGCTGGCCCTTATCTCGCAAGGTACGAATGAATCGATGCGTCGCCGTCGGTTCTGCTTGAATTGCTCGCTGTCGAAGCTCTAGGGCGACCGATAGTAGCCTGGCTCTTTTCTCAGGATACCTCAGAGCATCACTAGAGAAGATTTCACCCTTTCCATAGAGTCCAGTACATGATCGAAAGTCCTATACTTGTTAAAACTGATGATCAATGCTGAATATTTTCAACGTACCGGGATATTCGCTGCTGTACTAACACCAACGCCTATGATCACCACCACCTTCTTGGCTAAACTGAGAGCAGAAGCGATGCTTTGCAAGCCACGGTCGGAGTCTGAATCAACCTGAAGCAACTGCAGACTCATCGTGGCCAGTCTTGGGAGATATGTACGCGTGGTTATGTGCACTCTTTACGGCAGGGCAAGGTGAGGAAGGAGTTGTAGACGAAGGCGTCCGTGGGCGGGGAGGGAGCACAGCCGTATTTATACTCAATAGTGAACAGAAATACCCAATCAGCTGCCATGCTCGACGCTTATCAGGGGCTGACTCTGGGTCTCGAGGGGGCAGTCCGCCTTACGCCGCGTTAAAGCCCTGGGCTGTAGTTTTTGGTGTTTCGGGAGGTTGAAGGATGATGCCGTCGCGTCGTCGTGTTGATGGAATTCTCGGGCGCCTCGGAGATTGGGTGGTTTCTGGATTCCACTGGCGATCGTCGAAGCTACGGGCGTTGCGGGGGAGCATGCACGTCGCGGACAGACCCGGTGGGCGATACCCAGTCGGTCAAGTGCAAACTGCCAATGCATCGAATTGGACTTGGTTGGCCTAAGCATGTGCACCTGTTTCGTACTATTCTCGGATCGACAAGGCCCCTGCTGTGCGTCGAGGCTGGAAAGTGGTCCCAGAGCAATGCAATCTATCTTCGTTGCATCTTCTTCCATCCAGTTGATATCATCCGCTACAGGCAGGATCTATCACGGCCAGCAAAGGATACAGAGGTGAGTTCAATACTCTTTGATGATACATGTTACAAAGAGCTAATAGCCTCCGATTCAAGGAACAAGGGGTTCTAGTCTGCGGACTCTCGCGACGACACGACGGGATACTGTCATACCACGGCGGTGTTGATGGAGGGAGAATTCGCCTCGGATACGCCTCGAAGCATGACTTGAAGTCTTTTATCCAAGAACAGAACCGTCTGGACCTCCGCCTCCGCCTGCGTTGGATGATCCAGCTTGCCGAAAGTCTCTCTTACTACACCCAGGGCGAATATGGCAAGCAACGTTCGGTTAGTGGCACTGCACAGCACAGTACTCTCGTTGTAACCTCAACCTTGGCGCTTGCGGGTGATCGCCTCCGCTACCTGGGTAGCGGAGGCATAATGCGCGGCTTGGTGAATGAGCGACAGGATTGTAGCTCAAATCACTGCATGTGACACAGGCTGCCATCTTCAGTACAAAGGAGCACGGTGGCTGGACGAATTGCACTTTTGAGACACTTGCGGCCGCCCACACGGTGGCGACTTGCCAGGCATCCATGAGCTAAACCAAAAGATAACCCTCCTCGACCTAGCTCCTCTCTGCAAGAACACATATTGAGCCCTGTGTCTCCGTCAGTACTATTATCCTTCAACAAAGTGCTATCGGTGCGCCTTTGGGAGCTTCTTTTCAATCGTTGCTAGCCCGTCGGCTTACAGACCTTCAGCACCTCCTCCCTCAACCATTCGTGGCGCTGACGCGGCATGCATCTCAGCAAGACGCACTCATGGTTTAAAGCTTTCCGTCGCGGACAATGCTCGACATGTTGAACAATGTTTTACCCCCACTTCTCCCAACCCATCAAGGCTACATTGATAGCGTTTTCGATGCGCTACTTCTCTTTGAGAGCTGCCTCGACGGCAGTTTGAATCATGTCCCACGCCCGCCATGTCAACATGAGCGTCAGCGGCTCAGTCAGAGCGGCAATATCTTTATCTACGAAGAACATTCTTCCGGCATTCAGCGATGGACTGATGACATCTACTGGAGCCCCGGCCGTATCGTTGATAACTTCCTCATCTACCGCGAGCTTGACCAGCCAATTGTCCCCCGTGAGCAAACCCGGGCAATCAAGCAGTCCCGGCACTCTTTGGGTGGGATTCGCCGACCTCACACAGCCACTAGCACTCTTGCTGCTTCGCCCGTGAACATGCTCATTCCCCGCGAAGAGCAGGGAAGCCTGGGAAAGGTTTCGATTGGTTCAGGCGACTACTCGAACAACTTGAAGGCGGGTGGCCTGATCAAAAAGACCATCTCCGTGACGATTCATGGGATAACACATCATCTTGTCAGCTACTATTCTGTCGACGATATCCTCAACAACCGTCTTCCGCGCCCTTCCCATAGTAGACCTTGTCAGCATACTATGCCGCGATCTGAGCTTCTCCAAGAACCAGATATCCGTGCCAGCCTCCAGGACGTTTGCGCAGTGGGTACTCCATGTCTTTTTACGGCCACATGCCACCGCTGCCGGCAAAAGCTTCACAATTAAAGAATAGCGGTCGTTGTGAGGGAGAATATAATCCACCTAAACTTGTACGTCAACGTTAAATTATCGTTCATTCTAAGAGGCTACTTTTCGAATAGAGCAAGAATCATACAGGGCTGTCTTGGTCTGCATCAGGTGATATTGACCAGTGAACCTAGCATCATGACACCCGAGGCCCGCTCGACAACTCCGCTGCTGGTCGTCTTTGACGAGAGCTCCGATGGCTTCGGGACCTGGTGAAGTTATGGCGGACTGAATAGGAAGACGGCTTCGAGACCTTGCGGCGCTTGTGAACTCACTGGACAACATCAACATCCTCATCAGAGAGAGGATAAGAGAGAACTCCACGGTGTGGAGATCCTAGCCTGCCAACGCTGTCATCGCTTCCTGATCCCTCGCTGGCTGCGTCACCGCCCTGGAAAGAATTTCCTTGTGCATCTGCAAGGATTTGCGGCGCAAACTATAAGGGGACACCGACGTGAATGACACATTGGTGTGCCTCATACCAGGAACCACTCTGTGACCTCGGGCTCGACGAGTCCAGACGCGCATTTCAAGCCTTGTCCGAGGCACAGTTCAGACGAGGTTCGTGTGGGAGGTAGGATGTGCTCTCCAGAATGGCACCGTGGCACAAGATGCCGGTGACGATTTCAATTTCTTGTATTGATGCATGCGTCGCCTAAGCAGTACTGGCCGTGCGTGGAGGCTGTCCGCAAGTTGAGGGGCAGTGTGAAGCATCCTGGACGACATGGCCCTGCTCATGGTCGAAAACAACATCGGCCAGATTTGTGACCTGTTTCCCTGGTAACTTACAGGTTGAAACTGTTGTTTGTCTTCCAAAGCCGAGGTTGGCTGACCTTCAGGGGCAGCAGGTGTGGCAAAATCTAGACCTTGGACAAATCTCGAAGATCATATCGGAGAAAGGCACTTCAAATAGACTTTATTTAAGGGGATCAGTTCAAATAGACCATCATTAATATCTTAATTCTTCTACCTAAAGTTCCAACCCGTATGCCTTGTTGTACGGCTGTGACTTCGCGGATGTGAAGTTCCGTTGCGAATTTCGTCTCAAGCATGAGGTGAAAGATAATGCCGATGGACTGCGTGATTTCGCCACTGACTGGATTCGAATATGCCCCGAAGTACTTGATCTTCTGGATGGCGATTGCCATGGCGACAGTACCATGAAAAACCACATTGTGGCATACCGATCACGGAACCCCCGCAAGGTACCTCAGCGGAACCAACGGGATTCAGGTTCTCGTTCCCGTCTGTTCAGCGAAGATCCGGAACAGGATCGCCAACAAGGGGGGTTCAAGAGCGATCTAAAGGAACCCTATGATGGGTGGGATGACATCGAATTCGAAGAGGACCCTGATGAACCAGAGAAGGGTGAGGTTATGGGCAAGATAAAGCTTTCAATTGCAGGTTGGCTTGATGTGGCACTTAAAAGTCTGAACGACGAGCATCCAGATAAGGAGAGACATATCTTGGTCAGAGAGTCCGATTATCCTGAGGCTGCAGGACGTTTCTCCCAAGTGACAACAGGCCACAATAGCACCTTCAAGAAGGCCGCAGACAAGAGCTTGCTGCGGAGCAAGAAGAGATCTGACTTCAAGGTTGTGAGTTACAGCAGCGCAAAGCAGGAAAGGGACGACCTATGGCCGAGGACTTACACCACAGCTTATCTTGATAATGGGGATAAAAATAGCAGCCTGAATGTCTGGGCCCGGACCTCGTGGCATCAATTTGGGAAGTCGAGGATTGTCAAAGAGATCAATGATTCGAGAGAGGATGTCGGACAGGAGCGGGTTTCGATCGCGGTGTGATGAAACGCTGGTCGTCGAGGGAGCAGGCTCCTTTTTTTTCTTCTTTTTTTTTCTTTTTACATGTGTCAGCAATTTGAGTGAGTAAATGGAATCGAAAAGGATAGGCAAACTCACCTCCTCCCCCTCCTATTGTTGCTGCGCTCTTTGTTTCCACTCTTTGAGTGTCTGTCTTGCTACAGACGTAGACTAACGCCTTACCTGTGCTTCACGGCAGTATGATATGTCACAAGTCTACTTCCAAGGGATCTTGGGTCTTGCAGACCATGCATGTTCGTTGCAGTTGATCTTGGCGAGCTCGAGCTTTTGCTGAAAGGAAGATTGCGAACCGGACAGACCACCTCTGAAGCCTGTGTTTCCGAAGCTTGTGTTGCTCATCTGAGAACCACCGAACCCGCCGAACCCGCCAGTGCGAGGGCTGGGTTGCTTTGAAGCTTCAAACAGATTAACATGACCACCTCCAAACGAAGTAGTGCTGTGAGAGGTTTCTTTGCTACTGCCTTGTTGGATGGTCGAATTGGTTGAGAATAGCCTGCGAGAAACTCGGCCAAATCCCACGGCACAGTCGTACTGCTTAGCCATCTTATTCGGAAATGCATTGCTCTGTATTCTTGGCTGGGGTCGCCAAGTCGCGTAGAGGCTCCTGATTAGCAATGGCGTCTTCCTTAAGGGATGCCGATTGGTACATTGAATGCCACGGAGGACAGCACTCAATAGGAACAGCACGCTGGAAAGACCCATCGCTGGCTCCCTCACCCGTGAGAAGAAAGAACGGAGGCATCCTTCTTATACTTTGCATGTGACGATGATAGGATTGGGCATTGATGTTAGTGCCAAGGGCAGCAGGCTCCGCAACACTCACCAGTCTGCAGCATTGGGAGGTCACGCCAAGATCATGCAGCTGCTCATTGAGAGATTGTCGACATCACGGCAGTCAATAATACCATGTCCACCACTTCTTCAAAATGCTACGTCTAGCCAGAGCAGGTGGCCAGGTTACTAATCAAGAACCACAACAGGCGCTGCTAAAGCAAGCCTATAGTATCGCACGTTTTCTACGACGACATCATTGCATGCCATGTATGGCCGGAAAATCGACTGATCTTCAGCGCAGACCGTCTTGTACCAGCAGAACTGAAGTTACATATTTACGCGGCTACACGCGACGCGTTGAGAGATCCGAGAGCGGAGGGGCCTGCTATACCGATTGTAGTAATTGGAACATGTCCCGTCAGATGTTAAAGGGATGTGTCTCCTCCCCCTATGTGGCGCCTGCCTTCGCCTGACTGATTGCACGATCCCTTTGCTGCCTTGCCCAGTCCCTGCCATTCCGGTACGCTGTAGCACCTTGCCTAAAGGCTTCAGCGCTACTGCGTAGATCCCAACTTTGGAGCTTTGTCATGGCGATACCAGGCTCTCCTCCCAACTCCGACGGCGGGACTGGATGGCTAGTATACATTTCGAGCTTCCCTTCGTGGTATATCGACGTCATAGTATAGGCATTGTTGTCGTATCGTGGCTCCAGCTGCCCGTAGGATTGTAGTCTATGAACATCTCTTGCTCCAGATGCACCGTTATAACTTGCTTGTTGCATTGCAGCCGACCAACGACCCCCAAGCTCTGGTGCTTGAACAAAGAAATTCGGCAGCATGGAAATGTCGTTTTGGGTATGTGAGAGAGAGCGACCAGTCACTATCCTCCGAGAGTCCCGATCGAATTGCTCGGGACATGCTCTATCGGAGACACAGTAATCGCCAAACGAGGTCGTACCGTCGACCGAAGGCCCGTTGTCCGTGACTGGAGTACCGCCAGCGGCACACGTGCTGTCCTCGTCGGCTCCACAAATCATGGGGAAACCAGATGCAAAATGGTGTCCCTCTGTGGACACAGGTGTAGCATGTCGCCTAAAAACGCGAAAGTCGTCCGCCGAGAATCGAGTCGGAGATAGCGATCTTCTACGTTGAGATAGTGCTTGAAGAATTTCGATCTTGTTGTCAGGGTCCGGTGGCAATTTGCCATTAGGATACTCGTAGTTGTATGGTAAGATCCTGTACCCGGTCAAGTCAAACCCTGCGTTGGCGAACGGCAGTTGGGAGACCTTTTCAGTTGATGTATCAGGTTCGGATTGGAGGATAGAGCCCGAAGTCGAAGAAAAGGCAGTTGATGACGGCAGTGTCGGTTCCTCCTGTGTAGTGTGTTTCTGGAGTAAGAAACCTTCGCGAGGAAGCGGGCTAGTGACCTCGGGGCTTTGCAGGGCACTGGTCGTCCCTAGGGTAGACCCGTGGGCTAACTCTCTGTCCGGATAGATCCTCATCGTCTCCTCGCTCGATAGTGGGAGAAGATCACTGGAGACCAGGACGTAGCCTTGCCAAGTCTTAACGGGCAGGAAAATGTCGCCCATCCTGTCTGTGATGTAGCTTAAAGTCGTTAGAGCGGCGAAAACAGAAAAGTATCTCGGGTCAAGGCACTGTCAGGCAGGTGAAGAGGTTATCGTTAGCAGGGCTGCAAAGGTAACATGCTTCAGATGCGGCGTTCCATCGATGGATTTCTCTTCAATTGCTGGCCCCTAATTGTACTGGCTGGGGCGTTTAGGCGACCGAGGTGGAATTCTGCTCTCTGGGCATTTGCTCATGAGGGCGGGATGTAAATCTCGCAGGGCAGCCGTGAGTCCTGGATTGCGTCATATCTGCAAGGCGCGAGGTCAGGATCCGCAAGACTAACATTCGAATCGATCATCAACACTTACCTCAACCACGATGGTGATTTGATGCGAAACAGGCACGGAATATGTCAGAGGAGGGCCACCTGACCACACGGAATAAATAGGTGGACGGGTCCCTGTCCAGGTTATGTCAGCACGACCTGATAACCTAACCCCGTGCGGCTGCTGCCAACCCCCCTGGGTGCCTTGGAAACACAGACCGAGGCCGGTCAATCGCCTATATGTTTGATCTGAGTCGCAAACGCAGAAAAACACCTAACTAATTGACGAACAACTTGAATAACTTGAAGGCGGATGGCCTAATCAAGAAGGCAATCTCTGTGACGATCCGTGGTGTAACACATCACTTCGTCAGCTACTATTTCGTCGACGATCTCCTCAATAACCGTCTTTTGAGTCCATCTTAAAGACATCTTCTTCCAACATACGATAACGTACTTGTACACCGAGTGAGCCACCCCACCGAGTGAGCCACCCCATCACGATAATCCCAACTTTACCCTTCATTCGTATTTCCTCTCCTCCACATAATGCAAACGCCTTGCAAAGATACCAGCATTAACCTAGCGCTTCAAGCTATCCAAAAAGACCCCTCTTTAGGCGTTCGAACTGCAGCAAAGATCTACAACGTTAGCCGTGCAACATTAGGTCGCCGACTCAACGGCACGACACCTCGATGCGATAGCCCGCCCAACTCTGCGAAACTGACAGAGTCAGAAGAGAAGGTTATTATCGAGAGGATACTTGACCTAGACTCGCGATCATGTTCTCCCAGGATCAGCGGTGTGACCGCAATGGCTGATCTTCTTCTCGCAGCGCGTGGCGCGTCACCAGTTGGCACCCGCTGGGCTTACCGCTTCATTGCGCGACACAAAGAGTTCAAAATGCGTCAAGTTCGGAGATACGACTATAAGAGAGCCTTATGCGAGGATCCGGTCGCGATAAACGCGTGGTTCTCGCACGTGAAGAACACAATCGCGAAATGCGGCATCGCAGATGATGATATCTACAACTTTGACGAGACCGGCTTCCAGATGGGCGTTATCTCGGCCGAAATGGTCGTGACGAGCTCTGAAAGGGTTTCAAATGCGAAACTAATGCAGCCTGGCAATCGAGAATGGACAACAGTGATTCAGGGCGTTGGGGGAACGGGTTGCTGCGTCCCGCCGTTCATCGTGGTTTCCGGTCAATATCACCTCTCCAGCTGGTATAAAGACAGCCCTCTACCACCCGACTGGGTAGTCGCAACATCTCCAAATGGCTGGACAACAAATAAAATTGGTCTGGAATGGGTCCGGCATTTTGAAAAACACACTCGCTCGCGTGCAGTTGGTACATATCGGCTTCTTGTGCTGGATGGCCATGAAAGTCACCAATCCGTCGAATTTGACAACTACTGTAAGAGAAGGATATCATTCCACTCTATATGCCCCCTCACTCATCTCACATCCTCCAGCCTCTTGATGTGGGTTGTTTTGGGCCGCTCAAGAAAGCCTACGGTTAGAAAATCGAGGAGAAGATGCGCGGAGGTACAACCCACATCGCCAAGGAAGACTTCTTTCCGGCATTTTTCAGCGCATTTCAAAAAGCAATTACTAGGGAAAACATCCTAGGGGGTTTCCGAGGCTCAGGGCTTTTACCGCATGACCCGGAATCCGTTCGCTCGAAGCTTGATGTGAAGTTCAAGACGCCAACGCCTCCAGGCACCGCTTCTGGCATGCCTGAGTTTTGGACCTCAAGGACGCCCACAAGCACTACAGAAGCTGTTTCGCAGTCTACATTGCTCAAGGATCGAATCTCACGTCATCAAGGAAGCTCGCCAACATCAATTTTTGAAGGCATCGATCACCTGGCGAAGGGAGCTCACGTGTTTATGCATCGAATGGCTCTTCTAGAGGCCGAGAACAAGATACTTCGAGAGACAAATCACACCCTAATCCGTCGTCGGAGGGAGAGAAAGCAACGCCTAAGGCAGAGCGGAGCTATGCCAGTGGCTGAGGGACATGATCAGATGACTCAAAATGAGGTTGAAATGCAGATAAAGCAGGAAACGGAGCAGAGTAGTGGTCGCAAGGCTCGTATAGAAACGAAGCCGCGGCGTTGTGGAACGTGCGGAAATGCCGGACATAATGCAAGAACGTGCCAAGTAGTTATCTCATCTACTGGTGAGGACAGTAGCGATTAGTTTCAGGTTTTCTTTTGTGTTGTTGTTGAGTTATTTGCTTAAATTGATAGATTATCGCGATGAGGTGGCTCACTCGGTGGGGTGGCTCACTCGGTGTACAAGTACGTTATATCTTGCACGCTAAAATTGCAAAGCTCCCCCTCAGAAAGGTCTCGAAGAAGGGGGGCTTTGAACTAGTCCCTTGCTAAGTTGTCAATTTGCTCCCAGTAATGCTAAACTCGACCACATTGCGATTAACCCTGACTGGACGTAACGATTCTTGATCTGGTCGACAGCCATCTCGACATGTATGTATGCTTGACTTGACTTGACTTGATTTCCGAAAGTTCTGTATTACGCCCAATGAGGTCTAGGGGCAACTACCGGTTAAATACATAATCCGTTCCGTCGGGTTTATTATTCCATCTCTACCAGCCCTTACATGATCATCCGAAACAGTCCGTTGTCGCTTTGTCGCCTCTGGTCGGGAGTTCTCGTGGGGTTAGTAGCAGGTTGTCCGTGAAGGGTGCCTTCTCCAGGTGCCCAGCTTCCTATCCTCGGCCGCTGGTGCTGACCTGCTGTCGGGACACGAGGTGAGTATATTAGTTGTCCGTGGTGGTTGTTGGTGAGTTTAATCGGGTGCTGTTTGTCATCGAGTCTTCCTGTTGCGATGGCATATGCAATGGTTGCATGTACGGCTGCCATGTTGGGTGTCCAGTCATCCGGGTCCGTCGGCGCCTTCCCTCCCAGATGGAAGGACAGATTTCCCATTCTAGCTCCTATCTCCTGCTGCATCTCGGCCCGTAACGAGGCCCATCTCTCACATCTAAAGAGGAAATGTTCCACTGTCTCCAATTCTTGTCCACATGCGCACTCCCCAAACGGTACCGCGCCAATTTTGTGCAGGTAGCCGTTAAGTCCTATCTTCCCCGTTCGCAGTCGTGCGAGTATTCTAGCTCGTGCTGCTGTCAGGCCGTCATATAACTTGCGTGTATGCTTGCCGGGCAGGGCTGCGTCGACCTTTTTGGAATATTTGCCAACATCTATCAGCAGTGGTTGGGGTAACTTTTGCTGTTCTTTTCTTGCTGCGGCGAGCGTGGTAGATACTGCTCGGAAGGGTGCCCTCGTTGGCAGGTTGTCCGGGGTAGCGCTTTGGCGTGCTGCCTTCTTTGCTCCTTGGGCGAGGTCCGATTTCAATTCCGTGGGAATCCAGCCAATCGATATGGTTCTGCCCCTGTTCCTATGCTTGTTGACCGCGGTGTAGATGTTTTGTATCATCCCCTGTCCCGATTGGTGGTGTGGTCGGCTGACCGCCTGAGTTGCTGCCTTGTTCCTGGTCAGTATCGTGATGTTCTCCAGGCCAGGATGCTCCCGTATTCCTGAAAGTGATTTGCTTATAGCTGCCAATTCTGCTGTGAACGGACTCTGCCGGTCTCTTGTGCTTAGGGTGGCCGACACTACAATGATCCCCTCGGCGTGCGGGCGGGACCATGGGTACCGGATCGTTGCGCCGATACCAACCGCGTCGTTCCTTACCGCGGTGCTCGTGACGATCACTGTATGATCTTGTTCTTTTACCCGCATAAGGTCCATGATCGAGTCCTTGTCCTGGATCTGAGCCACCCTCTCCTCCCATGGTCCTAGGGCAAAGGGTTGGATAGTCTCTATGCTGTCGTGCGGTATTCCTTCGTGTGACGCTGCGATTCGTTGGAGTGGTGACGTGAACCGCTTTGTGAAGCGTGCTGTGAGGCTGGTAAGGGGATGAGTATATGGTAGCGTATTCATGTCCATCCAGAAGGACGTGGCTCGTCTGGCGAACCGTCCACGGATTGGGAGGATATCGGCCTCTGCCTCCGCCACCGCGGTCGCCACCGTCCGAAAGGTGCCCACGATAGCCTGGGCGCCCAGGTTTTGCACTCTGCTAAGTGCTCTCATCGCGACCTCCCCACAGGCGTGCATCCAAACGTTTGACGCATAATCGGTCACTGGCGCAACTGTCGCCACAAAAAGGCGCCTGGCCACGGTTGGTGCCAGGCCTCGTAGACGTCTGAGATCCATCGCTGCACATGAGACCCTTGGTCGCCGCTCTGGCGATGTGTTGCTTGTACCGGAGTTGTTGGTCCATGACGACTCCCAAGATTTTGACCTGTTCCTTGGGGTGGATCGTCTGCCCCTTGATCGTGAAGGGCGTATCGTTGGCGCGCCATGCCATCCTCGTGAAGTGAATGATGGCCGTCTTTTCGGCTTCGAACGTCGCACCGCTTCGCAGCTCCCAGGAGAGCGCCTTTTCTATGATGGTTTGAATGCCCTGGCGATTTGCTCCTGCGTCTGGTCCCACCACCCAGGCAGTGTAATCATCCACGAACGCGAGGGAACCCCCATTTGTGTCGATACTGTGTTGGACAAGATCCGCATTAAAAAAGAGGAACAGGATCGGGGAGAGGGGTGAGCCCTGGGGTAGTCCCGCCTGCGGCAGCGCTCGATTTGTCGATAGATGTCCATTGACCACCGTGGCTGCCGTGCGCCCGGAGCAGAACGCTTCTCCCCTCGCACCAGCCGTGGCGGTATTCCTCGCGCGGTCAGTCTTTGGAGCAGCCTGTCTTTGTGTACCCCGTTATATGCCCCTTTCACATCAAAGCTGACGAGGCTGACAACTTGTCTGCTGCGCCACGCTTTGTAAATATGCTCCTGCAGTAGAACAAGTGCTTGCTCTGCCGATCGGCGTTTCCGGGCCCCAAAGTGGTTCGTTGGTAGCAGCCCGAACGTCTCCGCCGCATATGAGATCCTTTCGGCGATCACCGCTTCCAGGACCTTCCCCAATGTCGACAGCAACGAGATCGGTCTCCATGCCTTGGCGATGATGTAGTCTTCCTTGCCGGGTTTCTTGAGTGGAACAATCTTCGCGTGTCTCCACTCTGTTGGCAAGGTTCCATCCTCCACTGACGTACGGAAGAGTTCCAGCACTCGATGCTTTACTGCTGGCCAGACCTGTCTCCAAACCATGATTGGCAGTCCGTCCTCTCCCGGGGCCTTCCATGGCTTCATTCTGAACAGCTGTGCTTCTACCTCTTCCATGGTGACCTCGGGCATGCTCACAGGTGCCCGTTGGGCTCGCAGACCTTCCTCTGTTATCTTCTCCGGGAGTGGTGGGAAAAAGGTGGTCAACAATTCCTCGGCTTGTTCCGCTCCGTTAGTCGTGCATGTCCCGTCCGCTCGGGTGAGCTGGGGTACTCTGTCAAATGCCGCGCCCCCTTCTGCGTGCAGGTATTTGGCGGCCGTCCAGATATTCGTGTCGTCGGCCAAAAAGTCATTCCAGTGCGACTTCTTCTGTCGTCGGATGGCATCGTGGTACTGTTTTGATGCGTCCTTTGCTAGACGTTCGAGCTCCGGCTCGGTTTGATCAGCCCTCCTGCTGGTCTTGGCCCGATTTCTCCAATATGTGTGAATTCGGCGAAGCTGTGTAAGATCGGCCGTCCACCACCTTTGGCGTATGCTGATGGCTTTGCTTTCGGTGTGAGTTCGTGGACTGTTTCGAGCACGGTGACCATCAGCCTGTCGGTTTGTTGCTGTACCGACCCACCTGCAGCCATCAGCCTCAGTCTGCTGGCTACCTTTTCGTTGATTTCTTTCCATGGCGCGTTCTTGAAGAGAAGCCTCGGCTCCGCTCTGGATCGCGGCATGGCTACGTCCAACCAAGTCTCGACGGCTTGGTGGTCGGATCCGTGGTCGGTTTTGTGAATTGTGCATTTGACCAGGGCAGAGACTAGGTCTTCCGAGGCGAGGACCAGATCGATTGTCGACTCTTTCTGCCTGGCGCGCCATGTCTTCGTTCCTCGAGACAGCATGCTTCTCAAGGAGTGTTCGTTCATCAGGTCAATGATCGGGTCCGCCTCTCCTTGTCGGTCCAGCGAGACAGCATCTCCTCCCCACAGCTGGTCGTGGCGGTTGAAGTCCCCGGCAACAATGACATCCACTATTTGTCCGCCGGTTGACCGAGCCTCGCGTATCGTCCTGTCTAGCATCTGACAGATCTCCAAGAGGACCTCTGCGTCGTAGCACTGCACATAAATCGACACCAAGAGGATGGCCCGGCCCGACAGTCGCAGCCTCGCTTCCACCACGTCTGGCGATGGGGTTGGTATCTGCTCTGCGTCCAGACCTTTGTTCACCCACAGCATGCTCCTCGCTCCCCATCTCCCATCTCTCCACACCGTCGGTACCATCCTGGTCCACCTCGGATGTTTCATCGGGACCGTCCACAGCCGGTCCCCGGACTTCCACGCCGGCGGTTCCTGTATCGCCAGGGCGGCGTAGTCCTTGAGTTGTTCATCGTTCATCACGCTCTCGTGAACCTCCTCTCGCTTTCCCACGTTGAGTTGGAGCATCCGGAACGTCCTACTCATGAAGACCAGGGTACAGCCTCGGGCAGTTCCTGCTGAACGATTCGTGCGGTCCCCCACATGGAACACACCTCGGAACCTCCTCCCGGCAGGTGTCGTGGCGGTGGCCTTCTAGTGCGCACCTCGCGCACCGTCGAGGCTTCGTGCACTTGAACGCCTTGTGCCCGACTTCCTGACAGTTGTACCATACTTCTGGGCGGTGTCGCCGTTCGAATATCGCCGTCCTACCAGACTCGCCTCCAGCATGGAAGTAGCCTTCCTCCAGGACCTTCTGGGCGTCCGCCGCCTTTGTCAGGTATACCACCATCGACCCGTACGCCTTCGGAACATCCTTTCGGCTGAGCCACGATACCTTGGCTACCGTTGTCTCGTTCTCCTGTCCGAACGCCTCAGCCGCGCCGGGCCGGACGACGCCGCTCTCATCCAGAACTGCTGTGCGGTTAACGTTGTCGACCTTGATTGGGTAAAGCTCATCCCGCAGGATGCGGACTCCTCTTGCCATTGCCAACGTCGCCACCTCGGCCGCTTGCTTGACCATGTTGTGCTCCTCCTCGTTCCTGCAGAAGATCTTAACCCTGCTCGTGTGCCTCGCGTCGATCGTCACGGCCTTGCACCTCCAGCTGCCATCGCCTTTCCTCACCCTCATTTCTTTCTCCGCTGCCGACCTGACGGCACCAGCGGTTACATTGCTCTTCTCCGCTGCCTCCACACGTGATGCATCGATCGTGCAGAAGAGGGTGTCTGTGAATGTTGAGGGGGTCGTATTCGTCGAGGAAAGTGTACGCACGTTGTCGGCTCGGGTTGTCGGCTCGGCTTGTCGGTGGGGTCCGCGCGACCTCGGCGTATGAAGCTCGGGGGCTCGATCCTGACAATGTCATGCCCGGACAATTTTTTATATCTTCCAGCTGCTCCCGGACCTCCTTCATCTGCCGTTCCGTGTCCTGGAGTTGTCGCTGGGTCTCCTCGTTCTGTCGCTGGATCTCTTGGTTCTGGCGCTGGCTTTCGAGGAGCATCCGGTGTAGTTCTTGAATAGCCGCTTGGCTCTGCTGCTGGCTTCCCTGGTGTTCGTGTTGTAGCTCTTGGATTGTTGCTTGCTGTTCCTTGCCCTCCCGCTTTAACTCTGCTACCTGTTCCATGAACCTCTGTATCATCTCCAGCAACGCGTCTCCGTACGCGCTGCTCTTCCTGCTCGTGTCCAATCCCTCCTCTCCTCCGATTGGCGTTGTCCGCTTCGCATTCTTGGTCGGTTTCTTGATCGCTACGATGATTTCCCCGTCCATTTGTTGGTAGTCCTGTGCTTTGGCGCTTGGGGTCGGGTTGCGCGCCGATCGTCTCCGAGGCTGTTCGTTGTCGGCGGTCTCGGCCACGATCACGGTCTCCACCGCGTCAGACATGTCCCACACCCCGCGACAGCACGCGTCGGCCGCTTTCTGCCTTCCTTGAGATCCAAATACTCCAACTATTGATACAACGATTGATACAACGATTCGACTTTTTTTTTTTCTGGTTCTGGTCGAATCATCTCCCATTAACCCCGCGTCGAGGAAGCTGGCAACTCCGGAACATGGAATATCCGATCCGGGCCACGGGCACAGCCAATCTCAGCTTGTCCGCAGAAGAGGAGGAACAACAGGAAGTCGAGATCTGGGCTGGTAGTAGGGATCGAAGTCGAAGAAATCAAGTCAGAAGTCGGTATCAATCGTTGTATCAATAGTTGGAGTATTTGGATCTCAAGGAAGGCAGAAAGCGGCCGACGCGTGCTGTCGCGGGGTGTGGGACATGTCTGACGCGGTGGAGACCGTGATCGTGGCCGAGACCGCCGACAACGAACAGCCTCGGAGACGATCGGCGCGCAACCCGACCCCAAGCGCCAAAGCACAGGACTACCAACAAATGGACGGGGAAATCATCGTAGCGATCAAGAAACCGACCAAGAATGCGAAGCGGACAACGCCAATCGGAGGAGAGGAGGGATTGGACACGAGCAGGAAGAGCAGCGCGTACGGAGACGCGTTGCTGGAGATGATACAGAGGTTCATGGAACAGGTAGCAGAGTTAAAGCGGGAGGGCAAGGAACAGCAAGCAACAATCCAAGAGCTACAACACGAACACCAGGGAAGCCAGCAGCAGAGCCAAGCGGCTATTCAAGAACTACACCGGATGCTCCTCGAAAGCCAGCGCCAGAACCAAGAGATCCAGCGACAGAACGAGGAGACCCAGCGACAACTCCAGGACACGGAACGGCAGATGAAGGAGGTCCGGGAGCAGCTGGAAGATATAAAAAATTGTCCGGGCATGACATTGTCAGGATCGAGCCCCCGAGCCTCGTACGCCGAGATCGCGCGCACCCCACCGACGAGCCAACCCGACAACGTGCGCACACTTTCCTCCGCGAACACGACACCCTCGAGCTTCACGGACATACTCTTCTGCACCATCGACGCATCGCGTGTGGAGGAAGCGGAGAAGGGCAAAGTAACCGCAGGCGCCGTCAGGTCGGCCGTGGAGAAGGAAATGAGGGCGAGACAAGGAGACGGCGGCTGGAGGTGCAAGGCGGTCACCGTCGACGCGAAGAATAAAAACAGGGTCAAGATCGTCTGCAGGAACGAAGAGGAACACCAGGTGGTCAAGCAAGCGGCCGAAGTGGCGACATTGGCCATGGCAAGAGGAGTCCGCATTCTGCGGGACGAGTTACACCCGACCAAGGTGGACAACGTCAACCGTACAGTGGTCCTGGACGAGAGCGGAGCCGTCCGACCCGGCGCGGCTGAGGACTTTGGCCAGGAGAATGAGGCAACAATAGCCAAGATATCGTGGCTCAGCCGGAGGGATGTTCCGAAGGCATACGGGTCCATGGTGGTGTATCTGACAAAGGCTACCGACGCCCAGAAGCTTCTGGAGGAAGGGTATTTCCACGTCGGGGGCGAATCTGGCAAGACGAGCGCTTTTGAACGACGGGACCGACCAGAGCAATGCTACAACTGCCAAGAGATCGGACATAAGGCGTTCAAGTGCACAAAGACCCAACGGTGCGCAAGGTGCGCCAACGAAGGTCACCGACACAATGCGTGCCAAAACCCAGTGATCAAGTGTGTACCTTGCGGGGGATCACACGAGTCGTTTAGCAGACACTGCCAGAAGATCTACCCTACCCGGCATGCATAGAAGGTTTCGAGTGCTTCAACTTAACGTCGGAAAACGGAGGGAGATACACGAAAGCGTAATGAATGACGAAAGTCTAAAGGACTTTGCCGCGATAGCAATACAGGAACCACCGGCGTGGAAGGTGGGCGATAAGCTTCTGACTGTGCCAATGGGACATCGCGAATGGACCAAAATGGTACCGTCTGAAGCGCGGGAGGGAAGATGGGGAGCACGGAGCATGTTGTGGATAAGCAAGGGGCTGGACACCGAGCAGGTCCCCGTCCCATCACCGGACATTACGGCCGCCAGGGTGCGACTCCCAGACTCGGAGGTCCTCTTGATGTCCGTCTACGGTCCAGGGAACGACGCGGAAGCTCTTTCGGAAACATGCCTATTGCTGGACAGTACCATCCGGAAGGAGCAAAGGACGGGGGGTCGGGCTACACACATAATCGTCGTCGGCGATTTCAACAGACACGACCAGTTGTGGGGGGGAATCGATATAAACCCCCAGCGACAAGGAGAGGCGGATCAGCTCATTGACCTGATGAATGAACATTCACTGAGAAGTCTGCTACCGCGGGGAACGAAGACGTGGCGACGCGGACAGTGCGAGACAACAATCGATCCCTCCCTAGTCTCGGCAGAGCTAGCCGATTCCCTGATCAAATGCACGGTCCATGCAAATGACCATGGGTCTGACCACCAGGCCATCGAAACGACCCTAGACATGGCGATACCGCGACTAGCTGGGGAGCCGAGACTCCTATTTAAGAATGCACCGTGGAAAGAGATCAGGGCAAGGATCGAGGACAATCTCCGCACGGCACCAACAGGTCACTCGGTCCAACAGCAGACCGATATCTTGCTGGGCGCAGTGACTGAAGCTGTCCACAAACTAACGCCGAGGGCGAAGCCCTGCCCTTATGGGAAAAGGTGGTGGACGTCAGATCTGACGCAGCTCCGCCGAATCTACACGCACTGGAGGAATCGCGCCAGGACGGAAAGAAGAGGTGACAGACCCCAGCCAGAACTCGAACGGCTAGCGAGGGAGGCATCAAAACAGTACCACGACGCTATTCGCAAGCAGAAGAAGACTCATTGGGACGACTTCCTGGCCGACAACGTAAACATATGGAAAGCGGCCAAATACTTGGATCAGGAACAAGGGGCAAAGTACGACAAGCTACCGCAATTGACCCGTACAGATGGAACCCGCACCATCAACCCACAGGAGCAGACTCAGGAACTGCTTACGACCTTCTTTCCACCATTGCCCCAAGACATAGCAGAGGAGGATTCCCCGCCACGGAGGAACCCACTTGACATGCCCGACCTCACCAGGGAAGAGATTGAAACACAGTTGTTTAAAATGAAACCATGGAAGGCACCTGGGGAGGACGGTTTGCCGGTCATGGTATGGCGGCAGATCTGGGAGGTGGCAAATCAACGGATACTCAGACTTTTCCGGACATCGGTGGCAGATGGAGTTTTACCCACGCAGTGCAGACACGCGAAGATTGTACCGTTGAGGAAGCCAGGGAAGGCGGACTACACGGTCGCGAAGGCATGGAGGCCGATATCCCTACTGTCAACGCTGGGGAAGGTGATGGAGGCTGTCATCGCAGAAAGAATCTCCTACGCTGCCGAGGAGTTTGGTCTGCTGCCAACCAATCATTTTGGCGCAAGGAAACGGCGGTCGGCAGAACAGGCGCTCATCGTGCTCCAGGAACACATCTTCAGGGCGTGGAGGGCGAAGCAGGTCCTCAGCCTGGTCAGCTTCGATGTAAAAGGAGCGTACAACGGCGTGTGCAAGGAAAGGCTACTGCAGCGGCTGTTGGCCAGGAGGATCCCAATGGAACTGGTGAGGTGGGTAGACTCGTTCTGCTCTGACCGAACGGCATCTGTCGTGATCAATGGGCAACCCTCTGAAAGCAAGGAACTACCGCAACCCGGCCTCCCCCAGGGATCACCTCTATCTGGTCGCTTTGAAAACTTTCCAATGGGCTCTTCCTCAGTTCTGCCTCCGAATATCACCAGGAGAGGGTTTGAAGAAGCCCTCGACGCGTTCCAAGCAGCTTTGGGCAGGCACCAGGTTCGGTACAAGCCTGAGGATCTCACATGTGAGTTATGACATACGGCCATAGAATGACCTGCTTCTCTTGCCTCGAATTTTCCCGGCCTCCAAGATCTTATACGTACGCTAATCATTTCCAAGCCTACCGCGACCCCTTTCCTATGGCTACCACAGAGTCCAACAAAAATCTCTGCTCCGCAGTCGTGCTGCCGAGATCCGTCGAGGACGTTCAGAAGGTAGTCAAAGTCGCAAATGACTTCAGCATTCCTCTTTGGCCAATTTCTCGAGGCAAGAATAATGGGTATGGCGGTCCCAGCCCACTCGTCCAGGGTTCCGTCGTAGTCGATCTCGGGCGGATGAATAAGATCCTAGAGGTCAATGACAAGGCCTGTTATGCTCTAGTCGAGCCCGACGTCTCTTTCTTCGACCTTTTCGAGTACTGCAAGGCTCACAAAAAGACCGTCTACCCATCGGTGCCCTCATTAGGCTGGGGCAGCATCCTAGGGAATACACTAGATCGAGGATGGGGATACACACCGCTGGGTGAACATGCCCAAGTCCAATGCGGCTTAGAAGTGAGTACGAATCCTGGATAATGCGGGTATTAAAGCTAATGAATGGCGTTCTCTAGGCAGTTCTGCCATCAGGGGAGGTGATTCGAACCGGCATGGGAGCTATCACCAACAGCACAACATGGCAGTGTTTCAAGCCTGGCTTCGGTCCCTCGGTCGATACTCTTTTCTTCCAGTCCAACTTTGGGATCGTCACAAAGCTGGGAATCTGGCTATACCCCAAGCAACAAGGCTTCATGAGTTGTGATATTCAAGTCGACAAGGAGGAAGATCTCGAGCCTCTCGTCGACCGCCTCGGGCATCTTTACCGCACCGAGGTCTTGCAGAACCACCCGGTGATTGGCAACCCCATCCGAGCCATGGCGGCAGCAGGGCCGCAATCGGATGTCTATGAAGGAGAGGGTGCTATTCCGGACTCAGTCGTGGAGTCATGGAGGAGAAAGAACAAAAAGGGATGGTGGAATGCTCGGTTCGCTCTATATGGTACGCCTTGTTCCGTACTTCCTCTCGTCGCCGCAGTCGCGGTTTGACTAAGCTGACATGTTGAAATAAAGGCACCGAAACGATGATGAAGTGTCGGTGGGATGCCATCAAGGCTGCCTTTGCCGACCTTCCAGGCGCTACCCTCACACAAGACACGTATCTTGCCGGCGATGCTAAGGGTCTTCTCGACGCAGATCAGGTCCCGGTGACGGAGAAGGGAGGCACACAGATCGGACTTCCAAACCTACTTCGACTCCAGTCTATACAGTTCCGCGGTGACAACGGAGGCCATATTAGCTTCTCGCCGGTTCTCCCTCCTGACGGCAAGTTGGCTTTAGATTTCTACCGCGTTGGCAAGAAGATCTCCGCCAAGTACGGTTTCGACTTCCACCCCGGTTTTCACTTGTATCAGCATCATATAAATCATCTCAACATTCTCTTCTACGACAATGACTCTGAGATCCAGAAGCGGAACGCGCACCTGTGCTTTCTGGACCTGCTGGCGGCGGCTCGAGAACATGGGTATTCGGAGTATCGCACGCATCTTAACTTCATGGAGGACGTGGCAGATCAGTTTGACTTCAACGACCACATTCATCGAAGGTTTGTCGAGCGTTTGAAGGAGACGGTCGATCCAAATGGCATAATGGCGCCGGGGAAGTCTGGAATATGGCCACGCAAATATCGCGAAGAGCGAGAGGCCAGAGATCATATGGCGACAACAGCGAAGTTGTAGAAACATTTCTTATTAGAAGGCGTTGAAATTATTCATGACGTGAATAATACTTTTGTAAGAAACGGTACCATCTCGAGACTGCTTGCAATTATCTAGTGCTGCAAACGAACACCTCACCAGTGCAAACAAATGAGTATTAGATGACTTCTTGGACGTTGAGAGCTGATGTGAAATTCTTTTTGGAGGTACGGCTGGATTTATGATGGTTGATAGGACTTTACAGACCTAGTCATCATATTGAAGGTTTCTCATTCGTACTGGCAGCCAAAGTCACGTTCGAAATCAGTGACTACCCTTGTCGTAATCATTGGCACACTAGGTAAGAAATGTGATAGAGTTTGTGGCCCTAATGGCTGGTGCGAGAGTCGAGCTACGAGAAAGAATCTAAGCTTGGCTTAGCAGGCTGGCCAGCATTAACATTACGTGCTGACTCCTTGGCTCATTCAGCCTAGCGGGCGGCTTCTGGCATGCCAGTGTTTGCGACGAATTCTTTCCTGTCACGTTCAACCAGACTCTTCGCGAAGTAGCCCTAACACTCCCTGGATCCCAATATGATCATTGCCAAGCAATGTCCGAAACCGGCCATCAGTTGGAACAGGTGGTGAGCGCGCTTCCGGCCCTCACGCGCGTCGTCCTTTCTTTCTCTCTTGCCCTGCTTCTCTTGACATCATTCATCAAACTCTAGGTTACTTTACCTTCTTTGTGTCGCGTCTGTATGCATCAATGGATATAGTCAGAACACTCGGAAGCTTAGCAATTATTTTAATGCCAATATTATCATCACATACAAGGTGCGAATTGTTCCAAAAATTGTCTAGCGCGAAGCATGTGAACGTCGGGGGCTTTTTTTTCCTCCCCTGGATCGCTGAAGACAGTCAGCGCCACAATGTGGCGCTGTGCAGCATGACGAGACGTCTGGTTCGCCCCGGGCGCTGGGCGAATCGCGGATTGGTATACGCGGACCATTACCTTGCGTTGGTGGGTAACTTGCTTCCGGATCTCGGGATTAGGAGAAACATTGGGTATCTATCTAGACCCAATTATCGTAGTCAGGGATATCCTCTTCAAAGTACTCTTCTTCCACCTTTGTAAAGCCGACGTCTGTGCTGTCGAAGCCCCACGGCTCACCTCCTCCGCTTGCGAAAAGAGCAAAGCTCGCTCCGGTGAAGACGAGATATTCCGGATGAGCGAACGCCATCCAGTACGAGGAGAACTTGGCCAGCCAGTGGATATCGTCTTCGCCGAAAGAGTACCCAAGGTGGTACTGTAGAGGCTCTGCACGAATATGCAGCGTTAAATCGGCTGGAATGACAGTATCATTGAGTAGAACCTCGCTCCTCTGTGATACCAAGAACGTCAACAGTGTACCCATGAACAGAATAAGGGAAGAAATGGAGCTTACAGTTGATGTGTCGTTCATGATAAGCGATGTGTAAATACACATGCCTTCAGCATTGTGACAGCCAGCAATGCCAACATCCTGATGAGCGAGATCGCTTAAATAGGAGGATATCCCGACCGATTGCCTGATGTCAAGGGGCTTATCCGTTTTCCTAAGGGTGGCTGAAAACGTCATGTTGAGAGACTTTTGCTTCCTAAGTAAAGCAGCTGGCGTGTCTCGATCACTTAAACCAAACACGTTCGGCAGCAGCGTCAACCCTGGTCCACAAGAGCTGTTCCCAAGCTTGTAATTAACCGTGTATGGCGTGCGGAGCTGGTACCACTCTGGATGTAGGAAGGCACTATTGAAAGTATCCACGAAAGTCTCTGGAACCATGTTTTGGTCAGGTGCTGACCCAAAGCTCTGGCTTAAAGTAATTGGGTCCCCGCCGTTGAAGACAGGCCAAGCATCATCCGTCCACTCCACAGTGGTTAGGAAACCTTCTCTTCCTAGCGGCGAGGAACCGTTGATATTCCGCCTCGCGAGGAAAGACGCGTACCACTCGCCATTGGGTGTGTCGACAAACGTTGCATGCCCGGTGGACTGCACCGTGAGATTGGTAACGCCCCATTTGCCGTTATGCAGGACCGGGTTATCGGGCGCTGATTCGAATGGGCCTTCTGGGGATCTTGACCGGGCCACTGAGGCTCGGTGATGCTCATCAGTACCTTCCTCCGCGATGAGGAGGTAATAAAAGCCGTCTTTGTAGATCATTTTGGGTCCTTCTGGTCGAACACCTTCCGTATGCTCTATAGTACCATTCCAAAGACCCATATAAGGCCCTATGCAGCGACCAGTCTGAAGATCGATCTGGCACTGGTAGATACCCCAGAGACGGTCTTCGTTGTTGTTAGGAGCCATAAGACTGAGGTACGAATTGCCAGAAACGGGATCATGGAAAAGAGCTGGATCAATACCCCACGGTTCGCACCAGATCGGCGCAGACCAGGTCTTGAGGTCCGGCGAGGTGTAGAACACGACACGAGGCCAAAGTTTCTGCACAGGGTCATAGACCCATCGTGTCATGCTTGCAAGGTAGAATATACCCTCGTGGTACGAGAGTGTTGGAGCCCATACGCCGGCTGAACTGCCGGGAACGCCATAGAGTTGGAGTTGCTCGGCGTTCGTGAGGGCATTCGAGTAGAGCTCCCAATGTGCAAGATCGGTAGAATGATATATCGGTGTACCGGGAAAGAATTCGAAGGAGGATGTGGCAATGAAATAGTCACTTCCAACCCGAAGGATTGAAGCATCCGGATTCCATCTAGAAACTAAGTCAGCCCGGGTGTTCTACGCTATCAAAGACTGCTTACCCGGATATGATGGGGTTGCGAATAGCGTCGACGAGCAAAGCACAGCATAGCTGGCCAAAAACCAAGGGCAGTATCATCATACAGGTGAGGCGCGTAGAATTAGCAGATAGTAGATCTTCCCTATTAAATCGGTTCCAGCCTTCGTCCTTCCAGCCCATCCAGCAACGGTACTTTATTTCAATGCTTGAATTATACAAATGAACCCCGTTCACTTGGTCGGCCTCCGAGAGTCGTAAGCCGACAATGTGACCCGCACGATACTGCACCCAGCTGTACTGTCCGACAGATAACCCGAGGCAGCTGCTTTCCCATATTGAACAGTCAAAGTAAAAGCAGCCGCGACAGCAGTGATGTTCCACCTCCAGTGAGGCAATCCGGAAGCTAAGTGGCGCGCTTGGTGTACTTCCCCACCCATGCATTTCCCCGCAACGCAAGCCCGGGGTAACGATCGGACAGCCTCTGTTGAGCGGACCTGGTTCCCAGAAACCGACTATTGCAATCGGGTCTTGGCTCTCCTTGGAGATTAGAGCAATCAAGTCCCAGCAAGAGGTTCCTATCGACAGTGAACAGTTAAAAGTGGTTTCATGACGTAGTCTTCCGTTCCAATATCAAAGTCAACGCTGGCTTACAGATATTGAAATATGGTCTTAAATTTTGGAGTCGGAAGTATCTTTGTCGAAGCATCATAGCTCAATAAGAGGTTTAAGGCGAACAGCGCAGAATCTCTTTTTGAAGTACTGTGGGTGCCTGTGGAGCCTTATGTGATGGCATTATGGCGTGGCCAATCTGCCCCCCTGGAACTTAAGTAGCCTGGCATGTGATACCGAGGCAAGAAGAGGCAAAACAGAGGCCTCTGTCCGCTTCAACAATATCTCCATAATTCTCCTCGATCTGCTTTCAAGAGATTGTGTTCAGCGAGCATTGAGTTGTCAATCTCAAACATGGCACCTTCAACCTTCGATTTCCCGGTCGTGGACGTCTGGGCCAACCCCGTTGGGGATGTATGTCCCATCCCTATATAATCTGCTGACGTCCAACTACCGTCACAAGCGGCTGACTTATTCAACTCCCTAGTCAGTACTACCAGAAGCAAGGCGTCTCTTCGAGCAGAGCCATGTTGATCCCAAGTTAATCGCAAGGAAACTTTCGCCCGATGAACTGGTGAACATGATGGACGCAGCCGGAGTGGCTCAGATCTGCTTGACAGCTTGGTATCGACCTGGGGGGGGTGGTATTCTCTAACTCCGAAGTGGCAGACTACACCCGCTCACATCCAACTCGAATATGCGGCATAGCTAGCGTTAATTTGCTAGATCCGGTAGCCGCTGTCGCAGAGCTAGATCATTATGTGAAGAAGGAAGGGTTCAAAGGCCTGAGAATTGTCCCGTGGCTCTGGAACCTGCCTCCTACCGATGCGCACTACTGGCCGCTATATGCCAAGTGTGTCGAGCTCGATATTCCTTTTTTCACTCAGGTCGGACATACGGGACCCCTGTGCCCTAGCGAGGTCGGCAGGCCGATTCCATATATTGACGTTGTGGCGCTCAAGTTTCCAGCGTTGAAGATCGTCTGCGGGCACATCGGCTATCCTTGGACAGCTGAGATGATAGCGGTAGCATGGAAGCATAAAAACGTCTTCATCGATACAAGCGCCCATCTCCCGAAGTATTACCCACCTGAGCTGATCCAGTTTGCGAACACTACTGGGCAGAAAAAAGTTTTGTTCGGTACGAACTTCCCACAGCTTCCCTGGGCCAAGTGCGTTGATCAAGCTGCCGAATACTTGCAAGGGAAGGGCATGGCCAGTCTGCGGGCTGATGCCATGGAAGACTTTATGGGCGGAAATGCGCGAAGAGTCTTGAAGTTGGGCGACAACAACAAGACTATATGGAGTGCTTCTCTCTGAGCTATCAGATGATAATATACGCAACGCCGGATAGTAGCCGCCGGTCTTTTTGTCACACGAAAGCGGAGTGAATCATGAAGAAGTATAATGATGATGGTGGCGGGTAGCCTTACTTGATGTGCAACCAAAGGACTTAACATCCGCGGACAACGGTGCCTTTGCGTGATTCGATGGCCAATAGTCGCGTTTTGAGCGCACTTCACTTTGAGCCAGGATTCGGCAACGACTCGAGACGAACGAAACCAGGAGCACCACCGAGGAGAAACCAACCTGAGGCTCAAGGTCTTCCTCGAGGCAGGACCCAAAGGCGAAGGAAAGCAACCTGCAGGGTAGTCGACAGTACGGGTCAACGTTAATATGTTGTGCATAAGCACACGAGGTGCAGCCAGCACCGGTGTGATAACGGCTGCATCCTTCAGACTGTTTGTAGCACATGTTTGGAGAGAACCAGCCAACCACGTCTGTCGGAGAACCCTCCACATTAAATCGCCGAGCTCTGCTACGGTCTTCGTCAGATTTCCTGGAGCGCTCGGCCAATGCTTGCGACAGCTATGCTGTGCTTTAACGAGACAAGCTGCCATAGCGTGAATGTTCAACACTGCCGAGAGTCGGCGTTATCGCCACCCGCTCATCGATGATATACCACTGGGTGCCCGCCTGCCTGGTACCGTCAGACAACGCCTCATTCTCTCACAATACATTCGCGGCATGCGACCCCCCTGTCCCTCGCTCCAACGCGATGGTCAAGACGGGTCGAAAGACATTCAAGGCTTGCCGAGGCTGCCGAAGCAAGCGAGCACGAGTAAGTATGCCCTTGCGCGAGTTTAGACCCATCGACACTGTGTCTCGTGTGAGGGCCGGGGTTCGAGGGGGCTGTCACACGCTTGTCGATTGTCTCCCTCTTAGCACATATCCTTTCCTCGTGCCGCATCGTCCCGTTATCTCCTCCCGGCCACCCAAAAGCACTTCATCCACAAGCCGATGTCCACCAGGGACGCCACGACAGACACTGCGACAATAGCTGAAGGACCGCTCTGATAATTTTATCATCTGCCAACAGTGTAACGGACAAAGCCCGTGTGGACGATGCGCCCGCCTAGGCGTCCCCTGTATCTACGAAAATCGACAACTGGAAAACAAAGGCATGATCCGCAACGAACGAGCCGCACTTCTGGCTCACGATGCGGCCAGGACCGTTGTTTTTCAGGCTTGGCCAACGGCGAGCATGATATGAGACCGTCATTGCCTTGTGGCGCAGGAAGCCTGTGGAGCAGATTGCGGAAGCCTTGTCGGCCTTGCAGCTCAGCACCAAGTATGACCACGACATCCTCCAGCACGTCACCCAACAAGAACTCAACAGTCTCATGATCGCCGGTCCTGCAGTCTTCTCCTCTCAGAAAAGTGCAGGCGATGCGTTTTTCGAAGATAGATCAAGCTCGGCGCCCTTAGTTTCAGCGGGCGTGGATAAACTCAGCTATGCCGGAGTGTTTCGGAAATCGAGGTCGGATGTATTCCTACTTGTCCTCATCAGGTAAATCCAAAACCTTCGGTGGCACTGATCCAGGATATGGTTGGGAATTTGGAGACACTCCTAATTCGCCATACATGACCGACGAAACCACTCCCCAAAGTCAGATCTACAGGGGCGATTCCTACTCGCCCGTACACCAACAAAATGAGCGAACCCACTTCGACAATACAGCATACTTCGCTCAGGGTGAGCTTGGGCCAAATACCTCATGTAAGTTCGCAAAGAACCCCCCGCTCATTGACTTTGAGGGTGAAAATAAGAATGAGGCCCAATTGAAGGTCATGCCGTTTGAAATGACGTACGAGCTCCTAGAGATATTTTTCCAGGAGCAGTACAATCCGTTTCCAACGATAGTCAAGGATCTGTATAAGGACGACTTCAAAGCAGGCAAGAAAGATTACTGCTCAATCGCGCTTATAAGGATCATGTGCTGCCTGGCCTGCCGCATTAAGAACGGGTATTATCTCGGCCCAGACGTCTCCCTTGGCGACCCCCTTCATCCAGGAAAGTAGTTCCCTCCTGTCATGGTGTTACGCCCATCGTCGTCACCTATGCTAACCGCACCAGCATGTACCACCACTTCTGCCTACTAACTCTCCTCCGGCCATTTTGCCATGCTAATTCGGAGGAGATTGTGCCCATTGAGGTATGCAGAGAGTCTGCAGATTCGATCTTGTCCTTCACGCATATGTGCTGCCAACTCGAGAGCTTCAATCTCCCTTACTTTTGTCCCGCTGTTCGTTTATACCGCCGGGATGGCAGACGAAGACCTACTCCGAGTCATTGAAGATCACTTCGTCGATTGTAGCCGAACACGATGTCAATGTGCCCGAAATCGAGGCAACAACTCCGCGAGCCAGGGCAGTATAGGGTTTCCGCTGAGCACAATGTTGGGCGATTACGGGACGGTTCGTGGTTCGCTAGGTCGTACACTGGAGCAGCTGACGCAATTGTCGGACATGTATCCGTTGGCGAGGACGGCAGCGTTGGAGTTTCAAAGCAGGACGAGTCGACGAGGTTCGATATCGGCCGTGGGTGACTAGAAGTCTCAGGAGCGAAAGAATCGAGCACGGGGAGGATGACGCTGACCATCATGGATATTCGTTAGAATAGTGATCGCGGAATGGCTGCAACGGGCGATCTCTCCGGTAAAGGACATGACGTGGCGGATGAGTCTGCTAGGAAGGTGAGGCTTTGGCGAACAATGCGAAGCCGGAAAGTCTTTGAGGTGGAAATGATCAGGGCAGAAATGAGACCTTCTTACACTTGGTCATTTCTGAGCTCCAATCGCAACATTTGAAACAGCAGAGTCCACGAGAAGTGGCCTTGGCTCAGGTCCATCTAAAGGTCGAGCAAACTGTGCAACCGAGCAGCTCCAGGCTTCGATGTCCGAGAGAGACCCAGCTCTGCTGAGAAAAGGCCGAACGTGACCTAATGTAATGATTGGCGGAGTAATTGGAGCGCCTCGACAAGTGCGATTCGACTATTTGGAACTATGCCTGGACTTGGTCGACAATTATCCTGGAGTGGTCATTGCCGTGTTCAGTCGTTCAACCATAGCATGTTGATTTAGTGAGCTTCCGAGGATCGAGCCTAGATGAACAAAGTATGAGCAAAGGAATAGCGCTGGTGGAGCGGGAGAGGGATATGGCGACAATATTCATTGATCCACGTTTTTAACTAATAGAATCAAGCTCGTGATCGCCTTCCTCGCACAGATACACAGATACTCGGCACCCATACATCGCCCAAGAGACGCAAGGAGGCAGAATCACAACCCTGCATGTGTTTCTGAGGTTGAGCAGACGCTCTAATGTGCTGGTCGCAGTTGGGGGTTCGATTTATTGCGTGAAGGAGCGATGCCCTGCGTACTAAATTCCCGCGGAACGAGAAGAGTTCTCGATCTAAGACAGACCGATATACCCGATTGTATCGTCGTCACCCCACTCAAATGTGTCCCAGCCAATCCCTTGCCATTCCATATACTTCGCGTAGAGTGGCATGTCGTCGACGAATCCTCGTCGGTAGTATTCATGGTAGGCGACCCCAATGGCCTCCAGCGGCTGTTCGTACTGAGCGTAGTTTCGCCCGCGTGAGGTCTCGCTGAGCCTGTCGTAAAATTCACCACTTCCGACCCGGATCTCTTTTCGTTCCCAAGGAGTAGTGTCATCACCACCATTATACCGGGACCAGTATTCAAAACCAGCCAAGAGACGCGCCGAGTCTTGGATGTAGAAATCTGCCCCGTTTTGGATTCGTGACGTAGTTCCCATGAAGCTGAGACCGCGGAGCGTTCCCATCGGATGGGATTGATCACGGCCCATTTCCGTA
Organism: Sarocladium kiliense; assembly: GCA_030734395.1. Classification (NCBI taxonomy): domain Eukaryota; kingdom Fungi; phylum Ascomycota; class Sordariomycetes; order Hypocreales; family Sarocladiaceae; genus Sarocladium; species Sarocladium kiliense. The sequence goes on along the minus strand of JAUZTG010000030.1, from coordinate 2,363 downwards.
ACTTGTCCGTAGTAGTTGGGATCCCCAGAGATCTACTAGAGGTGAGAATCTCCGGCATACTGAGAGGGCGAGCATACCTGAATCGGGATTGCGTAGTCGAGAGTCGGATCTGGGTTAGACCCAACCGTCGCATGCTTTATCATTTCATCATACATGCTGCGGTTGTTACTGAAGACAGCCACGTTCATGGCGCCACCGTTGCCGTAAAACCCCTGATTCATGAAAAAGTCGTAACGGGTCAGGCCCTCGGTCTGATTCCAAGGCACGATAATTCTCTTAATCATGTCAAAGTAAGTTTTGGTGTCCGATTCGGACCAGCCTGAACAAGCGCTTGCGGCTCGAAGAATTTCAGCTGCGGCTGTCATGTACGCTAGGCCTTCTCCGCCTTGAATGTGCTCGTTGAGGTACTCCAGTGTCTCACCCCAGGCGAGGATGGTAGTCTTGGCGCGCGAAAGCCATTCTTCGTTTCCTGTCGCATACCAACCCAATGTTAGCGCGTAGGAAGACTTGCCATCGTTCTGGAGAGGAATGTTGTGGCCATCTTCGCCAGCCCAGACGACTGACTCGAACGGCCCTTCCATCTCCCAGGTTGAGCTTGGCTGCAGCGCTGGCAGACGATCAATGGAGCTTGCTAGCGCTTCCACGTACGGAGACCTGCCACTATGATAGTTGGTTTGAATGCGATCGAGAGAGGCACAGTCATGGTAGATCCCGGGGTGCTTGAACCCATCTTCTGTGGTGCTGGTGCATTCTGGAAGGCGAGCAGGTTTGGCCACGGTAGCAGACAGCGCGATTGCGAAAGGGAGCAAGATGGTACGCATGGTGAAGATTGGAAACTTTAAATGCCGTAATGAGACACAGCTACACTTTACGTAGTGCAAAGCGAGTTTAAATACTTGTGTCGCCCCTGGATGAGCACGCCCCTTGTGACGTGCCTCTTCGAGGGCCTATGCCACTCGGAGGGTTATTCCGAGCGGTGACGAGAGCCGTTTATTCTGAACCGAGGTTATGGATAACATTGGGACAGCCCAGGTTTGAAGCTTTATGGTTTGAGTCTGAATTACCACCAAAAAGGACGCTGGCTGCTGTGACCCAGGGCCCATCCGCGAAGTAATGTTAACGCAGGAGCTGCAGATTCGACGCGATATTCCCTACGGAGATGCAGTTCTGATGCCATCTCCAAACGTGGGGTACGGGGGATTGGAGCTGGGGTTTGCAGCTAAGATGCTGATCTCCGCCCGCCCCGCGCTCCCCCCGATAGTTCTTCCCACGGATTATGGCCGAGGATTACGGCCAAGGATCACTGTCTATCGGAGCAGTCCGAGGGCTCCTCCGAGCTGGGCAAGATCAAAGGGCCTGTCATCACCATGTGAGGGTGCACGGCGATCACACCAAGAGGGCTGACCTCTCTAGCCAAGCAGGGCAGGCAGGGTACACGAGGATCGCCATCATCGTGTAGCTGACTGCTCACGCGTTCGGCGTATCGATCCGGTCGTGGCCGGATAGCCTCTTATAGATTCCATGTGTGTTGCTTCGGGCAATATTATGGACATCATGTATTAGCATTGCTGTGCAACAAGAGTACATATTCTGTTGGAACCCCTGACTTCAGGTCAATAATCTCCGTTAAACTAGCTTTGCATGCCTCCAGGGCCTACTGTCTGCCTCTTCATACAGGTCTGACCTAGCTTGATCCGAGCTGGGTCAAGGTGATTAGTGTCCACGGTGCTAACTCCCCCTCGAAGAGTAGTTGCCCACTGTCATCAGCATTCAGATAGCGCGTTTCTAATGACTCTGCGTAAGATACCAGTTCTCGGGTCACCGTACGGCCCAAAGTGTCCGGCGACCCCAAGCGTCTCCAAGCAGAAGCAGGATCACCTCTGCCGCCAGGAGCTAGCTTCTCCAGTCGAAATGCCGCTCGCGGTGGAAGACCCTCAAGAAAGAGTCTCTTGGTCAGCGATGTTCCCACCTTGATGAGATCAATAGCCGCTTGTCGGTCCATATATGCGGGGGGAGGCGATGTCTTCACCTCTGAAGGATAGTGCAGTAAAACAGCTTTGACTAGTCCAGATTTCACGTCCCTTGTCACAATACCATCGTCATCGTGACGCTGCAAAACTTCACTCCCCAGATCACGGAGAAGTCTGAAAGCATGGAAAGCTGGCTTCGGAATACCTTGAAGATTAACAAGCCCGAATCCACCATCTAGGAGGGGTTTCGGAGTTAGTAATTCTTCTGCACGATCTTAATAGGGAGAGCTTACGAAAAGGAGTCAATCCAGCGCCTTCTTCTTCAAAGACGTCTGTGAATGTCCAGTACGCAAGGGTGTCGACAAGGTTAAGAGAAGCGAGAACAGTGCGCGC